>JAECUM010040332.1:0-22607 GCA_016617855.1 Megalonaias nervosa | reverse complement strand
AAGCTTGTTTTGTGTTACAGAATGGATGGGGGGGGGGAGGCTGACCTGTGTACAAAGGAAGGAAAGCTTGTTTTTTGTGTTATAGAATGGATGAGGGAGGCTGACCTGTGTACAAAGGAAGGAAAGCTTGTTTTTTGTGTTATAGAATGGATAGGGGGGGGGCTGACCTGTGTACAAAGGAAGGAAAGCTTGTTTTTTGTGTTATAGAATGGATGGGGGAGGCTGACCTGTGTACAAAGGAAGGAAAGCTTGTTTTTTGTGTTATAGAATGGATGAGGGGGAGGGCTGACCTGTGTACAAAGGAAGGAAAGCTTGTTTTTTGTGTTATAGAATGGATGGGGGAGGATGACCTGTGTACAAAGTCTCGGTTAATGACCTTGTGAATCTTCAGTGAGTAAATGGCAATGAATCCCTTTATCTTTTATCTATTGTTAAGATTCACTGCAGGCCTCCCAACCCAAACAAGACCTTTTCGTAAGGCAGTTAATTTTATTTCTCAAATTAGAGTAGATTTCAGTAAGGCATAACAAAATCTCATGTACATTTGAGAATATATATTTAACAAGTCGGATGTTATATTCAAAACTGACTCAGCGAAATCAACATTATGTTCAACTAAAAAGTTTGTAAAAGTACAATTTGACCATAATTACCTCCAGTACAGTTACACAAACTTCCGTCCTATGCTCTGTTGAGCTAAATGGCATGTTACCATCTCTAAACTCATCTTAATTTTTGGATCTGTTTTTTCTTTTTTATTTCACATGATGACAGCAATTTTATTTCCCACCATTAGACACGCTCAAAGTAACATGTGATGTCCAATAAATGTAAGTGTTGTCCTACTGGCTCTTTAACCCATGAATCTGAATATTCCTTTTTATTCTTTTGTACTATTAACACTTTTTAAGAGGCTATTTTCATTTTCATCTTGAACATGTATCACTTATTGGATGCCATTTTATGAAAATTCTATATGCACCAACTTGTTTTTCATACAAAATATGTGCTGTTTAAAGTGTTAAGTACTACTGTAAAGTTAGTCTGGTTACCTGACCAACTCCACTGAAGCCAATTAATATGAAACCCAGATCCAAATCAAATGCAGACAGGCCAATTATCTGGATTTTACCAAAACAATCATATTTCCCTAATTTTTTTCTATTAGTCTATAAGTCCATATTTTCATTTTTGTAAGACTTGTAGCAAAATCATAAGGGTTGGCAATTCTGAGATTGGGTCACATCCCACTTGTCCTTGATGACTAAATTCTGTCTAGTGAACAAGTACAAAGTCCTTTATTTTAGATGAATGCTCCTTTCTGAAGTAGGTGAGGTACAGATTAATTAGATTTAACCATCCTTGACCCAGGTCTTACATAATATATGTATGGCATAATATGATTTATCTCACATCACCTAAGTGAAGCTAGATAAGTGCTGATTTGAACAAAACACAACCCATGGTTGGCACAATTTATTTTGATTCAGAAAGATGATTCTGCTATTAAAGCACAAGTATAAATATGGCACTTGAACAGCTCAATGGCATCTTAAGAAGGTTTCTAATTAAATCCCATGTCAATGTACTCTTTTTTCAGGAGTAGCGATAAGACAAGATGTCAGATTAGTACAATTTTTAATTATAATCAACAAGATATCATAAGAACTTTTTCAATGAAAACCACATCATGATACAACCATCAATTCAGGACATCAGATTGGCACCATTTTCATTTAAGACAAGCTAGATATCATAAGAGGTCTTTCGGTAAAACCCCAAGTCAACATGACTTTCCTTTGTAGAAGAAGTAACTGTAAGATTATTTTCAAGATGCTTGTTGTGTTGGCTATCTAGGATGTCAGATTGGCACCAATTTCATTTAGGACCAACTATCATAAGAAGTCTTTTCAGTGAAAACTCCATCCTGATATGACCATTCATTAACAAGATGTTCTAGATGGCCAATGTGATGCTCTGAGAGGTAACATTTTCAATTAGGACCAATCTGAACATAGGATGAATGTTTAAGCAAAGTTTCACAGCAATCGTCGAAGTAGTTTAGATTATGTAGAGATAATCATCTTGTGCTGACAGATGGACAGCAGAAAAAGACCATCCCGTAGGCTCTCCTGGTCTAAAACTAGTAGAACTAACAAAAAGTACACAATTTTCCACACAAATGGCAAGGACATCTGAATATCAGTTTTATTTAAAGAAAAAGAAAATCACATTTATGTGATAATATGAAGTAGGCTTTCGAAGCACTAAATACGGAAGCTGCATGTAACAGCAGACATTACCACTGAATACTAAAGTTGCATGTAATGGCAGAAATATTACAACTGAATACTGAAACTCTGTGTTTGTCATTGTAAAACTATGCCTATAACAGTTAATGAAACACTTGTAATAACCTAATTAAATTATTGCTCACTTCATGGTTTATTATAATCTAAAAGTTAGTCACTTGCATGATTATTAAATTCAGAAGGGAATTGCATAAATCTTGGAGAAATCACTGTTAATGATGCTAATATTTTATGAATTCAAGCTTGTGAAAGTTTCTGTAAAAGTTTTCAAATAGTTTGCTAAGCCTATTTGTCAGTATGATACTGTAATGATATCATAATGTAGAAATTATTTTTTTTTTATAATTCCTTAGGGGCAGAAAACAGGCTCCAATCACAATTTAAGATATTTTAAAAGCATGCAGAATCACCAGTTTTGTACGTTTGTTCCTTAACATTTATGTAGCTCCAAATGATAAACTCTGGGTTCCATTTTTAATTACCTAAAAACAATTCCTGTATATAACTGTTTTTAGTTAAGCTAAGAACAGTTTCTCACCATTTTTGTTTTGATCAATGACGAGTAGAAACGAGAACATGAATGAAATCTGCATGTGTTAGATGGTTACAAAAGGTGTCTTCTGTCAACAAAATTACACATGTTCTCAGTTTGGGGGTTCAGAAAATATGCAGAAATATGATGAGCATATGCCACGTTATGAACAAAAAATATCTGTCGATCTCAGTGTTTCATTGTATCATATGTATATATGTTGCAGTGGATATATAGTGTTATGTACAACCAATTCTCTTACAAACCCTTTGATTTGTCACTAATCTGGGTGCAAAAGTTGGACCATTACCAACCTTGTCCCTTCTCCAATTTAAACCCTTAGCAGCCATCAGTAGCTAGGCCTAGTTTTTATATCAATTACACCGACAAACAAACTCTTGCACATTCACAGGCATGTGTTTTGATAGCTGACTGACCATTAACCTGTTCCTGAGTAAGTTAGCAACTATCAGTATCACTGCCCGATTTCTGCTTGTAATCCTTTGATAATAAAAACATACAAACTTGTGTTTCGAAACTTTAACAATAGTATGTAAATAACAATTTTTATTTTAAAAACAGAATTGGTGATCTGGATATTTGAACTGCCTCTTGTACACTATTTCGTCATAAAATTAGTTTGAAACTGTCAAGTGAACCAGAAACAGGGAAATAATGGCGGACATCGCTGTGTCTGGGAAGCACCTGTTTATTAGACTGTCTATTTTCGTAAAGCATCGGGCCAATATATTCAGAAAAATATACAAGTTACAGAAAGCAAAGTCCAGGTATTGTGTTATTTTAAGATTTAACTTTTAAATGCAATTATGTAGGTCAGAAATGTATGGGACAATGCAATGTTGTGGAATTCGCGAGAAGCATTGTATGGTCAAAGTTGTTTTCTGACTTGACATGTATATATGAAAATACCGAAAAAAAGCAGTGAAGCATATATTATTTAACCAATGCCTAAAATTACTACCAGTATGTAGACAAATAAATAAACCGTTAATCTGCAAAACTGTTGTAATGAAGCTATAGCTATAAGGTGAGTGGTTACATTACGAAACCCCTCCTTCCAAAAACAGATGCACTCACAACTGTGTTGATTAGGCTGGAAAGAAGGGTTTAGTTCATATACCGACTATAAAGGAGTCATGTCAGTAATGTTATGCATTTTAGTGTGTTATGTATGAATAGTTACGGTAATGTTTTATCCGCAACAAAGAAACAAGGACGAACAATATGATCTTAAGACCCGTGTGCATTTGCCTACATGTACATGGTACAGGGATTGTTTCAAATGTGTTTAGAAATCTTTGAAAGTACCATTTTTGTGAACTTTTAGAATATATATAAAAAAATTGACTAAGGGTAGTTGATTAAGCATTTTTACTAACTTGCAATTACAATATAATCTGCTTACTCAGTTAAAATTTTTACAATCTACTTTCTATTATTCTCTTTTAGAGTCAAATGGCCAAAATAACTCAAAAAATTATCTACTTGAAAATAAAGTATTGCTTAAATCCAAATATTAAATGCAAATATGAATACCAGTAAGTAGAGGGCATAATTCAAATAAGAACATACATTTTATATATCTATATATCTCTATTGCATTTCTTGCTTCGCGTCCACTTCTCCCTGTTCAGTCCAAAAAGGAGAAGTCACTTCTCCCTAAAATAGTCTAGCTTGACCCCTGTTAAACAGTGAATAGAAATCTGATCCTTGGTATAATCCAATCTCACCAACTCACATCTTGACTATGCAGAATACATTGGGTTCTATGGTACTGGTTTTATACCTGAAACAATCAAAAAACTGATGCTCTACTCATTTCTTCCTTTTGATTGCTGAGTGTTGAAACCATCTCTGTTGTTCTTCCGTGATAACAGTATTAAACAGTATTTTCAAATTAGCTGTTGTGGTGGACATATTGGACATCCAAATGGCCCCATATTCATTTAGGATGAAAAGGCAGTCTTAAGATGTCTTCTGCTAACAACCCAATGTTGATGCCTTTCCATTTTGTACAAGTAACAATAACAAGATGTTCAAGATGACAGCCATGGTGGCCATATTTGATATCAGATTGGCACCATTTCCATTTAGGACCAGCTAGACATGAGAAGTCTTATGGTGAAAACAAAAATTTAATATCACAAGCTATCTAGGAGAACTAGCAATAACAAGATCACTATGGTGGCCATACCGGAAGTCATATTGACACCATTTTCATTTACAATCAACTAGACATCATTCTGTGAAAACCCCATACTGAATATGACCATTTTGTAAAAGTAGTAATAAAAAGATTTTCAAAATGTCCACTATGGTGGCCGGAGTGAATGTCCAAGTTGCACCTTTTTCATTCAAGACCAACCTGACACCACCAGAAGTCTTCAAGTGATACCAGATGATGATATGACCTTCCATTAAGAAGGAGTAGCAACAACAAGATTTTCTGGATGTCCACTGTTTATCTGACATCAGATCAACATCATTTTCATTTAGGACCAAGCAGACATCATTACAAGTTTTCTGGTGAAAAACCTATATCAATCTGACTTCATGCCTAGAACACAGCAATAACAAGATTTTCAAGAACACTGCTGTAGAGGCCATATTGGGCATGAGAATGACACCATTTTCATTTAGGATCATTATATATCATAATAAATCTTTTAGTTAAAGCCCCATGTTGATATGACCATCCATTCTTGATTATTAATGATATTTTCAGAGATGGCCGGTATGGCAGCCATATTAAATGTCAAACCAGCACAAGCAGCTGGACCTTAAGATGAATGTGAGTGTAAAGTTTCAGTGCAATCCTTCATGTAGTTTGGAAGGAGTAGCTATAACAAACTTATACTAACAGACTGATGGACAATATTCTATCCCATAAGCTCTCCTGGCCTATGACTAATGGACTGATGGACAATATTCTATCCCAAAAGCTCTCCTGGCCAATGACTAACAGACAATGGACAATATTCTATCCCATAAGCTCTCCTGGCCTATGACTAACGGACTGATGGACAACGGACAATATTCTATCCCATAAGTTCTCCTGCTCTCTGATTGGCAGGCTACTTCAATGTCATGTTTTCATAAGCCACTGTGAAGAGTAAAATTACAAGGAAAAACTTGTTTCAAATCAGATGCCACCATCTTAAAAACACATGTCCAATGGAATGTAAAGCTATATTTTGTAAAAGATGTATCAAACCTAAGAGACTAAAGTGACACCTATTTCTCCTGGGTTTTTTTTTTTGTTCTAGTGGCTCTGATTTATATCAAACACTTCAACTAAATGACTCAATTAGCCAAGATTTAAAACCAATACCGAAAAACCAGTGATCCAAAATGACAGTGATGTAGGGTAGTAAAAATATAATCGGGGGGGTGTTGTGTTCAAATTCTAATTAGTACATACATCTATATCTTTTGGTTCAAATGTGTTGCCATCAAGCAGTGTCACCCGGCACACAACCATCTTCTTCTGGAATGAGAACCTGCGTTTCTTTTTGGGAGATTTCTGTGCTGTTTCACTGCTCTCCCTCCCAGTGCTTTCTACTTTCTGGCTCAAATCCTGCAAGAATGAAAGTCAATTATTAATAAATTGTACCCTTTCCTGGGCTTGAATATAACTTCCCTTTTCAGTACCAGCAGCATTTTGATAGTTGTAATATATTTTGATGAGCATGATTATTAGTGTCAACCAGCATATTTCATATTTTGAAATAAAAATATAAATACAGTAACTAAGTGGGATTTTTGTTTTAGTAATAATAGCTTTCTGTAATCCAATTTACTCTAACCAAAAAGTGGAAATATTAATACAACATGTCACTTGTTCATTTTTTCAGCTAGCTATTTACTGGCATATTAGAATTGTAATCAGCAAACTGCCAGCTTGCTAGTGTCAATTTTGAACCCTTACTTTCCTTGTGGGTAATGATTTGGTACATTGATTCTGTTTCAGGGCTTCTCTCTAAACCCAGTGAGAGTTCATGACTCAGAGAAATGCTAAAACTGTGCTAGGAATTCCTCATTTTTGCAAATTCTGTATGAACATCATTTGGACCCCAGTACTGAAAATTCTAAAAGAAATGCATGTGGTACTGCTAGTACAGTGCTTAAAATGACCATTTGTTGTAAAGATGGGAAGGCACATTCACACATTCATCACACCAATGTAGGGTCTTGAAAATAGACCCACTGATTTCAAAAATCTATGAGTCTTACTTGCCCTGAATATAAGCATTCATAAAGTTTGGTCATGCTTTGTGATAAAAGACTGGATCTATTTTAAAGAAACCAATTTCCTTCTACAAGTCATCAACAGAATTCTGTCAATACTTGTGGTACAGTAGTTTACAGGAAATCATTGAAATTTTTTCAGTCTATGTGACCTTACCTGCTGACCCCAAAACACACATAGGTGCCTTCCTTGTCACAAATGCAAGCCATCAGCAAAGTAGGCAACAAAGATCTCAAGACTAATGCAGAAACTTCTACTTAGAAGTTACCATCACTCTGACCCACTGATCAATTGACCAAAAAAAACCCACCAAGTTTTCTAATCTTAAGTACATACGCAGAGTTCGACAAATTCAGCTGCTTGGAACATGCTCAATTCAGCCTCAGCAAGCTGAAGTTTGCAACGTGTCTGCATATGGTAAAGTTTGCAAAAACTTTTCCAAGAAAATGTGAAGAACTATCAACTCTAAAAGGCTGGCTTGTCAAAGATCACTTTGATGCATGTTGCCAATTTCAAGGTGACTGTAGGAGAGTGGTCCCACTTTTATAAGACCATTCTTCTGCAGAGGTAGTCCTACAAAAGGGTTTCTCTTCTGGAGAGAGATCACACAAATGTGAGCAATATATAAAGTAAGAAATATATAAAGTAACAAAGATGCAAATGACACCATTTTCATTTAGTAGCAACCGGACATCATAAGAAGTCTCTTAGTGAAAGTCCCACTGTTACAATAATAATAATAATAATAATGAGGACTTTGTATAGTGCCTAATCTTTAGAAGCTCTAAGCACTTTACAACATTAGACAAACATATATAATGATATGATTACAAAAAACAAACACCATGAAATTAGAAAACATGCTGAAAATATTTAAGGTCAGGAAACATTATTAGGTCTTTAAGTCTGTTCTTGCAGTCAAAATAGATAAGTTTTAAGAGAGCTCTTGAATGAGATCACTGTGTCTTGTGTCTAAGTTCAGTGGGCAATTCGTTCCACGTTGCTGGGCCCTGGTATGCAAAAGAGCGTTGTCCATATGATTTCATCTTCATAGTGGGAATAATGAGAATACGAGTGTCAGAAGAGGATCATAAATATCTTGCTGTTGTGTACACGTGTGAGGTCAGATAGGTTATGTTGGACTGGAGCCCGTCAGTGAAACGTAGCACAGAACAAATTTTGTGTTTAATCCTGGATCGAATGGATAGCCAGTGTAGGGTACAGAGCAGGGGGAGGTGTGTTTTGATTGTGGTACTCTAAGGATGATCCAAGCAGCTGTGTTTTGAACTTTTTGAAGTTTCTGGAGTAGATATTGAGATGAACCAGACAGAATTGAGTTACAATAGTCCAGTCTTGAAAGTACTAAGGAACACACAAGCTTTTTAGTGGCATCAACTGAAAGATAATTGCAAATGGAGCTGATGCGTCTCAGCTCAAGATATGCAGCCTTGCATATGTTCATGACATGTTGGTGCAATGAGAGAGTACTGTTGAGAGTAACACCTAGGTTTCGTACTGACTGTGTGAACTTAATGTTGGTGTTGCTGATATTTATTGTCTGAGGTAAAGGATGTGAATGAGAAAGTCTTTGTGTTGTAATCAGAATGGCTTCAGTTTTATCATCATTCATCTGCAGCTTGTTACATGTCATCCATGATTTCACATCGGAAATGCACCTCTCTACATCTTGGATGGTAGCTTCAACTTCAGTTGGGTGGCTAGATTTGTATATCTGGGTGTCATCAGCATACAATTGGTGAAACACTGGATGATGATCTATGACACTTGAGAGCAGCTGAGTGTATAGCATGAAGAGAACAGGTCCAAAAACAGACCCCTGTGGAACAGCACAACATAGATCAACTGGGCTGGAGTGTTTTCCATTTGCGGACACAATTTGTGTCCCGTTGACCAAGTAGGACTTGAACCACAGTAAGGCTGTATCGTGAATGCCAAATACATGCTGGAGACAGTGAAGTAATATATCATGGTCTATTGTGTCAAATGCTGCAGACAAGTCAAGGATGGTGAGGACTGTAATCTTTCCACTGTCCAAAACAGAGAGAAGGTCATTAATTACTTTCAGAACAGTTTCAGTACTGTGGCAAGGGCAATATGCAGGCTGTACATTGCTAAAAAAACTGTTTGAATTCAGATGAGATACAAGTTGGGATATAACAACTTTTTCTAAGATTTTTGACACAAATGGGAGATTAGAAACTGGGCAGTAGTTCTTTAAATCGTTATGGTCGAGTACTGGTTTCTTCAGCTGAGGCTTTACAATGGCAGTTTTGAAAAATGATGAGAATTCCCCAGATGAGAGAGAGGTGTAAATAACATCGGTTAGTGAAGGCAATATTGGATCTAAGCACTCAAGCAGTAGTGATGTCGGAATCAGATCAAGTTCACATGACTTTGGTGCACTCTTCATCACGACTGTACGTATTAAACCATAGAGACAGGTTCAAATACAAACATTTGCTGCTGAAATTCTGTATCACAACTGTATGGTGGCAACAAGTCAATTGAAATTATGTTGTCAAGTTTATCTCTAATGCTTTGTACTTTGTCACATAAGAAATTTGCAAACAGGTCCGGAAGGTTGACTGGAGAAAAGGTAGTTGGAAGTGGTGTACATTTGTTCCTTGACATTAGCTTGTTAGTAGTCTCGAAGAGCTCTTTGCAGCTGGAACTTTCCGTGATCTTAGTACTGTAGTGGGCTGATTTCGGTGCATGGACTATGTTTGTGACATTCTTCTTAGTAGCTTCATAGATTTGCTTATGAATAGTGAGTCTGGTGGAAAGCCAAAGCCTCTCAGCTTTACAGCGGTCTCTTTTAGCAGTGCGAAGCTGGTCCCTAACACTGCTATACCATGGAGAACACTTTTTAATTGATACTCTGCACTTGGTTGCTGGGGCATGTTTGTCAAGCAATAAACACAGGCAGTTACCAAGTTGTTCTGCTGTAGGAGGTAACCAAGTTGTTAGGTTTGCTTGGATGTCATGCATTAGTTGGGTTCTATTTATCATATGGAGGTTTCTCTTAACCCTTTAGCTACTACGGCTGTTGTTGTGCAGTTTCACTACTGCTGAGTGCTATCATATCAGTTACGGAGACTACTGAGGCTGTTTGCTAGGCTGAATACTAGAGCATCATCATGGCTGACTAGGGAAATTGACAATAAAAACATGGTTACATTTGTATTCATTATTTCATTAGTTTTTGCTGAATTTCAGTGAAATAAAAACAGATTACCTTGTATAGTGTCTGTTATTCATATATTTCCACTTTATATACTCCTACATCCCATCATACAATAAATCCGAGTCTTGTAAACTGTTTTGAATCCTGCAAAATAAATCCTCGTCATACGATTCAAAATCACTTACATCTGGTATTGAAATGGAACTAACAACAATATCTGATCCATTTTCTAAGAATGATCCATTAAACTCTTCGATATCGCTTGCACTGAACCCTTCAGAGTTGCTAATATCTGAATCCATTTTTGTTTATCTCAACTACACGTTTTGTACATTGCAGGAAAGCCCTTCCCGCATGCCTAAATTAACCTCTCAGCTTTCAAACTTGTACCAAATGTTCAGTAACCAGTCCTCTCATTGGTTATGATAACCAAAAATATGTAAACTTATGTACTTTCAACCAATCAACGTTTAGTTAACATAGCGGTCACGTCCGCATAGATGCGACACTGGGGTTTCGAGTACTGCTGAACTACGTGCACATAAGTGACACTGGGTAGTAAACGAGACTTATCGACACTGCATATATGCGTCAGTGGGGTTCAGGAGCTATTTACAGGTGACGCTTAGATGCGGCAGTCGTAACTAAAGGGTTAATAGCAAATAAAGGTGGAGGGTTAGGGACTGATATGTCAAGATGGCATATAATGCAGAGGTGATCTGATGCATCCTCGTGGGACACAAGGAGGACTGTAGAATATTATCATCAGGTCTATGAAGAATCCAGTCTAAAATGTGACCATGTTCATGGGTGGGTTGGCTAACTGACTGAGGTTGAAAACATGAATGGAATCTAGGAGTTTTGATGTGTATGGGTTTCCAGGACAGTCAAAGTGAAAGCTGAAATCTCTAAGAATAATTAGGTTGCCATCTACTGAATTTCCATACTCCAGGAGATTTGGAAACTGCTCCAAAAAGAGAGATTCAGTCAGCTTGTTTTCTCTACTAGGAGGAGGGCAGTAGAGGCAGAAAAAATGGACTGACCTTTGTTCCAGTGTGACCATTGTTTGGACTAGTTCAAACGATGTGTGGTAGAAATCAAAGGTTGTAGTGTGGTTAAAACGGTTGTTCATGAAGTTCTTTGCAATGACAGCAATTCCACCACCACAAGAGTGGCAGGGGAATGACAATCCATTCAGGAGGAGGAGCCATAACAAGACTTTTGAGATCAGACATCAGATCAGTACCATTTTCATTTAGCGCCATAAGATGTCTTTTAGTGCAAACCCCATGGTGATATGACAACCTATCTAGCAGGAATAGCTATAACAAGATTTTTAAGATGGCTGCTGTGGTAGCCACACTGGATGTGTGATAAGCACCATTTTCAGTCACAACCAATCAGACATACAAAGTCTTTTAGTGAAAACCCCATTTTGATATGACCATCCATTCAAGAGTGGTGACAAGATTTTCAAAATGGCTGCTTTGTTGGCCATATCTGACGTTACCATTTTCATTTTGGACCAACAAGACGACTTTCAGTACAACCCAATGTTGATATGGCCATCTATTCATGAGGAGTGAAAACAATTTTCAAGATGACTACCATGGTGACCATTTTAGCCTTCACATCAGTACCATCTTCAATTCCAACCGAGTTCTCCAAAATGCAGAAATCCAACAGTCAAATCCTCAGTATGCAAGATTTTTGTCAGCACAATTCTTTTATTTTATCCAGTTCTACAAAGCTGGTATCAACTGGGTGTGGGCCATCAAACAATGTTCAAGTGATTTTAATAGGATTAGATAAGCTGCACAGGTTTGAGCTTAGCAGCTTATAGAGAGAAACAGACAGAGAAAGAGAGAGAGAGAGACTGAGAGACAGAAATGAAACTCGGTATACCAGAATCCCCTCAATACTGACATTTTAATCCATTAAACCAAAACTGCATAACTCAGAATACTGAAACAAATTTCTATCCTAAATTTCAATTTTATGCTTAAATATCCCCAATAAAACTGAACCCAGTTAAAACTCAAAATATATATTTAGCTACTAAATTCCTGACACACACTGGAACAGATTAATTATGGTTATCAAGTACTCTAGTGGGTTGATCTGAGACAAAAACCCAGAAAATATCCCAAAGACAAGCAAGGTTAACAATACTTTAAAAATGCACCAATACCAGACCTACCAACCCTAACAAGGCAATCTCGGTAAGGCAGTTGATTTTTTCTGTAAGTCTGACCAGTTTTCTGTAAGGTGTAACAAAATATCATAACAGCTATTATAAAGCTGGAAAGCATATTTAAAAGTTTGGTATTCAAAACATGCAGCAACAGTAAACATTATGTTCAACTGAAAAGTTTGTAAAGTACATGTAGACCTTATTTACCACTAGTACAGCTCCATAAACTTCAGTTCCAAATCCTATGCAGCTCAATGGCTTGTGACTATCTTTCAACTTGATGTAATTCTTGGAAATTTTTTTCATTTCACATGATGACGGCAATCATATATCCTGTCACACAAGACATACTCAACTTGGCACGTGATATAAAATAAACATAATTGTGTCCCTTCCTGCTTTTATTCACAAGAATCTGAATAATCCTTTTTATTCTTCTTGTGTTGATTAGCACATTTTAAAAAGCTTACTTTCCCTTTCGTCTTCAACATGCATTGCCATTTTTTTTTAAATTCTATAAACAACAGTTTGATGATGCAGACACTTTGCATGAAAAAATATGTGCAGTTTTAAACTGAGGTACTGCTGTAAAGTTAGTCTGGTTCCCTGACTAATTCCACTAATTCTAACGTGAAACCTGGATCCAAATCAAACACAGACGAACCAATTATCAGGATTTTGCGACAACAATCATTTTTCCATAACTTCTGCTTTTATGCTTTAAGTCCATATTTTAAGGGTCATTTTCATAAGACTTACGGCATAATCGTAAGAGTTGGCAGGTCTGCAATACATACTGTGTTTACCTATATATTGGGACACGATAAAATAATGTTTTTTTCCTGTCCCAGAACTTATGGTGAAACTTTTTTTCACCTAGATCATAGTCCCAAGACTTAAGAAACGAAATAAATTTGTATTGCATTTGTGCTCCCCCCCCAAAGCACATGGCAATAAAATAGATAAACAAAATGCTTATCTGATAATAAAAACAAAGAAACTAACCTTGTATTGTTATCATTTATTCATTTTTTTTTCAACACAAGCATTAAAGAATAAAATATATCCACGAAGACAGTATATGTAGCGTAGGCTTCCATACTGTAGCATGTCTCACCAAGCACATAGAAGCCCGGGTTGTCAATAAACACAACTAGCAGCAAGCAGTAAACTCCTTCTTTGAACTTACCAACAGGACATCAGAGACAAAGATTATTTTTATTACAAAGCAAGCCGACTGGGTACTCTCAAGCCGGTTTTTCTTTTTAAAAGGATATCAATACAAATTTTATTTTATTGCAAAGAAAGCCGACTGGATTTTTTTAAGTGTGCCGATTTTTTTTTCTTCTTTTTTTTTTGAATATACAAAGACGGCTGAGATACGGAAACAAACTTTGGTTCCTTATCACCGGTATTCACTGGAATTTTGAAAATAAACTGAAACAATGGAACAAATTTTAAAGTGACACAATATAGTGCTTTGTGCACGGACGTCCGTGACCCAGCATCGCCCATAATACTTGGAGAAAATAAAATCATGTGATGAATTCGTGCAGGCCAGAAGAGAAGCAGATGATTTTGAAAACGTGATGGAAATAATCAACCGGTATCTTGAAGGCAACTGCCATTCACGCATAACACGGTGTCAGATGCAAAATAAGTATATCCAGATCAACTGTATGACAGTATCTTGCAAAAAAAAATCATTATTTCAAAACACATTCACCTGAGTGTACGCAACAATCTTTATGCCAGCACGGGTTACAAAAGTATTATTACTATTTACCCGCAGACATCAATGCTCCTTTGTATTAATTATCACTACAGATGCCAAGCACACAGAAGCCCAGGTGGTGAATAAACACAACTGGCAGCAAGCAGTAAACTCCTTCTTCGAACTTACCGACAGGACATCAAAGACAAAGGTTATTTTTATTACAAAGCAAGCCGACCTAGGAAGCCAGTTTTTTCTTTTTAAAAGGATATCAATACAAAGGTTATTTTATTGCAAATCATGCTGACCTCTGAAGCTGACTATGGATTCTTTTAAGTGTGCCGATTTTTTTTGTTTTGGTTTTTTTTGGGAATATACAAAGAAGGCCGAGGTAAGTAAGCTAACTTTGGTTCCTTTTCAATGGTATTCACGGTAATTTTGAGAATAAATTGAAACAATGAAACAATTTTTAAAGTGACACAATATAGTGCTTTGTGCATGGACATCGATAACTCAGTGTCACCCTGAAGATTTGGAGGAAATAAAAAATCATGTGATGAATTCGTGAAGGTCAGAAGAGAAGCAGATGATTCGCCAACAATATGATCATTAACATGGATGAAATTCTAGTGCACTTTGATTGCATTCCTGGACGGACTGATGATAAGATGGGGGTCCAAAAGTGTGAAAATTAGACTGGTGCAGATTTTTAAAAATCTGACTTTAGTCCTTGCAGTTTCTGCTTCAGGTGATATGTTGCCTCTGACAATTTTTCATGGTATGAGAAAGCTAAAAAAAATACTCATGCCCTGAAAGAATGGATCGTACATGTGCAGAAGGGTTGTGTTGATGAGATGCTGCTGCAGTAGCTTAAAGAGTTTTATTTCAAGTACAGTTTTATATTTTTTAAAATTTCAGTTAGAGTGCATTTTCTGACATGTAATTTTCGAATGATTTAAAAGGTGTCTTACAACTTACAACTCGAAAAAACAATGTGTCCCAGAACATACAGTGCACAAAAAAATTACTTTTAAAATTAATTTATGGTGTTCCAACAAATATGGTAAATATGGTATTTGGTTTATAGTATTCTCTCACCATCCTGTTTATAACTCCCTACCGATTTTAAAAAAGAGAAGGCATCAAGGAGATATAAAATGTACAAAGCATAGCCATTTCATTCAATGATTTATAATTTCTAACATGATTGTCGCCAGAGGGTCCCAAACATTGCTAAATTGCTGGCATTTTGAATCAAGGAGTTTCTTAAGTAACACTGTCGCCATATTTGCTTGAACCAGTCTGTCTTGAAGAAACAGAAGTGATGTTGTTGTTGTTGTTGTTGTTATAGGGTTTAACGCCATTTTTCAGCACAAGATAGGCTATGCATGGCGGCCAGTATTAATGGTGGAGGAAGAACCCTGGAAAATCCGGGGAAGAACCACCGACCCACGAGAAGCTACTGGCAGGCTTTCTCACGTACCCACGTTAGCCGCAGAAGTGATGTAGTTCAATGTGTATGAAAATCGCAATAATTCCATACATTTTGGATTTTCGTTTCTTTGAACACATGTATACAAGAGTTCCTCCTATTTATTTTTTTTTTCAATTTATTTTAGATATAACTAGATGCAAATACTGAACACAGACGACGCAGTTTTTACTGAAATAGACTATTCTAGAAACTAGATGTGGACAGCGATCAGTCTGACTGCTTGTTTACATTGGAAGCGTCCATTTGAGTTGAAGCATCAATAATTCGCTAGTATTTGGGTCCCTTTGGCGACAATCTGGATGAAAACTATAAATCAATGAATGAAAGTTTATACCTTTTTTTAATATTCTTGATGCATTTTTTTTTTAAATCAATATGAGGTACCAAAAAACTCTGCGAGTGCATTATCAACATGCTAATCTTACGTTTTTCAGCACAGACGGTCGCATTTTAATAAGCAGAGAAGCGGATTATCACCTGTGGTTAGGAATGATGAAGCCTTACTAGAGAGGAATACAATACTTCATTATGGATGAGTTTCAAACACGAGACATAATATCCTGTGGGCAAAAACTACCTTGCACACAACAATGTCCTTTCTACATGAGACAAGTACGAAACACACTGTAGTAACTACATGTCAAATACCAATATAACTCATAAAACAAACTCATGATACAAACCTAACGAATCTTATTTAAATATGATAAATGCAATAAAGTCACAAAAGCCGTGTGCTGCTTGTTTACAACTAGAAACATTGAATATGGCGACCGCCAATGAACAATTTCGAATAGCCAAAGTAGGTCATGGAATTTCTGTTTGCTATCGAAGATCAATAACCAAGTAGCTTTCTTGCCAATATTACACTGTATTATAATAATAATAATAATACGAGATGCTGATACAAACCCCTGTACTCACAAATAAGGACAATTATTCCAACGTGTTAGCAAAAATTCGCACTTTCAATGCCGGGATTGGAGTGTATGGTTATGATATCACTACCCAGAATTCCACGCCCAAACTAAAAATACATACAGGTGTGCGGCTTTTCCGGTTCAGATTAGATCAGTGGACAGGTAAACCACACGACACGCTCTGATGTCACTTGGGATAGACAGTTTACAACATAAGGAATCCAGAGTAGTCTATGTATATGGAAGTGTTTTCTGACTCATTTTGTGGGTTAAATAATAATAATAATAATAATAATAATAATAATAATAAATGTTGATGAAATATTTGACTTGTGCCAATATTGTAATGGCTGTGAAATGCAACAATCAGCAGCAAGACAGAAGTGTTATTATTTCTCATGCTATTTACCAGTACTTGAATCATACTTTGCAAACCACGAAATATCAAGCTGAGACAGACAGGCAGAGATTGATAGTAACTTTTATCTTGCATATAAAACCACTCCGAAAACACTAACTCTGATCAAGGCCTTCATATTTAATTTTTATTTTGTTTGTTTTGTAAATGTAAACTCCAATTTCAAAACGTGTTTTCTTACGTTGAACAAATATCTCGAGGGAGTTTCATGGTCACTATAAGGTATTCTATGTTTATCCTCATTTTATGCAGGTATGTAACTCTATCATTGTGTTACACGATTTATTAGCTGAGCGAAAATCAGTGTTTACAAGGTTCGACAACTTCTGTTTCTGTTTCAAACAGGGTCACAAGTGTACATGCATCATTTTAATTATAGCAGACAGCTCCAGTGGCTTATCCGTCGATCCGCTTCGTTGCATTCAATCTGGTACAAAGTAGATTGTTAGCTAGCAAAGATGGGTGTCTCCCAGATGTTATATTCTGTCAAAATAGTAACAGCCTATCGCCAGCAACGGTCATCTGGAGTCACTTCAGGTCAGCAACACTAAATAACCAGTTTTCGTTATTGATGTTCTGCTCCAGCTAATACTGAGCAATCCTCAAGATCTAAACATCACCTACTCCATTAACACACTATAGTGATACTTAACTTGGCCTGTTGAAACTGACAGCAAACGTATTTACTTACAGTGTTAACTTGCTGACGTTGATACAAGCACTTGCTCTTAATTAAATTAATTCTTCTATACGCAGATAGGACCGCAGACGATACAGTGGTGGCAACTCTCTCTCTCTCTCTCTCTCTCTCTCTCTCTCTCTCTCTCTCTCTCTCTGACGATACAGTGGTGGCAACTCTCTCTCTCTCTCTCTCTCTCTCTCTCTCTCTCTCTCTCTCGTGATTAACTTTGGATGGTCTTCACCACCCCCAAAATACATGAAAATATTTTATTCACAAAATAATTCTTGTTTCTCAGAGCAGAAATTTGGTGTAAGTTAAAATGAAACCTTCCTTCTATAAGCCAATAAGATATCAGCTGCTGTTCATGTCTCAATGATTTGTTTCAGCTAATATTTATGTAAAACTACCATTTTACTGCTAATTTAAAGGAAAATAAGAATGCAAGTCTCTCACAGCACATTAATATTAAAGGGTGACAATAGTTGAGACCTGGTTATCACAAGGCATTGTCTGACGCATTTTCATATACTATTAAGTCTGACGTAATTCTTTCCTCCTATAAATGGCTTTATTTCATGTCCATGCCATCAGATCTATCAATAACATTCTGTTATTGATTATATATGGGGCCATAGCCAAGGATTGTTATATTTTCTCAAAACGAATTCTAAAAATGTGCGAAACTCGGACACCACATATTTTCATGATAGAATAGCCCTTACGTAGTCAGTTCCAAAAAATAAACAGGTCAGCAGAGTTCCGGATCGTAGTCTCCCAATTGCAAAATGTGCTATAGATGAGATCACTGGCGATGTATCCTCGAAACTTTTCGTGTAATAAACTCAAGCTCATAACACTATTGTCAATACTAATACTTACAGTATATCTACATCACTTAACGTTTTGCATGTTAGCAGTCGTACCAAAACTTAGGACAATTCTGAAAGTTTTGTGACTCTACCATTAGTCTAACTAAAGTTACATTCAGGTCTGGATCGGGTGGGGGTGGAGGGGGCTTTCGGGGTTGCCGGAAACCCCTCCTCAAACTAAACAAAAAAAAAAACGTACAAAAACAAATGTACGGTCACTTGTCACTTGAAATTTGACCATCGTTTTATTCTTGCGCACGTTTATTGGGTGTTATGCACACTTTGAGTAAATAGACAAAGAGTTTTGTAATGGTGTCCGTTCGAGGAAGGTCAGGGCGCTTTTTAATTTTTGGACCCACCCACCACCCCCGCAAAAATGGACCTGATCTGGCCCTATGAGTATTTCAAAATTTTTGGACTTTAAGACTGAGTTTTGCGTTAAAAAGGTTTCTAGAATATGGAGTTAGTCGTTAAGAATAATCCGCCAGATCTTAAGGATATAGGCCTTTGGTTCTTGATTAAACTGTAAAATCAATTTGCAGTATAACTTTCATCAACAGCCATTAAGGCACTGGCTTTTTCTGAAGCGAGGCAAGAATTTGTAAGAAATCATAATATTGTACGGGAAAATTTAATTATTGTCATAACGAGTTGATATTAAACATTATGTTTAAACATCATATCTGACATTTATTAGTAAAGAGATACAAGTGGTACACGAATTTTTTATATAAAAAGATAAAACATATGCAAAGTCGTAATTTAAAATTGAATAAACCAAGAATGAATAAAAGGACAGGATCAGTGCAAATACTGGTGTTGGTGTTTTTGCCACATCCCACACCCCCCAATAAATCATCTAACGGAATAGTATGATAACGGGGGTGTTGATTCATTATCTTCCTTGAATACAAAAACATATATGACTGCAAATTTGATGCATTCTAGTATTTCCATTGACTTTAACAAAATTTATCAGCCCTGCAATAACAGTAATCGCGATCCATATTTGATCAAGAATTGTTGCTACAAACATGCACATTTGTTGGTGCTTTTCAATTGATGTACAAGTCTAAAGATGTAGGAGCCAAAGACAGCCGAATGTTTACGATGTTGCAATTCTATTTTCTAAGTCCTTGGTCTCTTTCATTCATATTCTCCATCACATCCGACAAGGGTAACATCAATGATTAATACTGAATGAATATAATAATATCAATAATGATAGAACGGTCTCTACGTATTCAGTAGAAAAGTCTAGATTCAAAGTGTACATATGCTTAAAAAATGGTAAAAGAAAATGACGTATCTTTTAGTGCGGAAAAGGGGGTGGGGGCATGCTTGGACGATGAGCCTAAAGATAACATGGTCCTACGAAACGTGCAAGAAGGTTCCAGTAATCGTAAATAAATGAGTATCCCTGGCAAGATTATTACCATTGGTTGTTTAATATTTCAGATCTCGATCTCGATCTCTCTCTCTCTCTCTCTCACACACACACACACACACACACACACACACACACACACACACACACACACACATCTACCTGTTTCCATCCCTGTTCTACATATCTATTTCAATCTGTTTGGTGATACGAGTTTAGACGATATAATGAACTTGTACAATACAACTTTTGCAAACATTATAATAATGCGATCGTGTTCAAGGATTGCGGAAGATAACCACTTTGTACCTCAATAAATACGAGCTGAAGGTTGTAAGAATGCCTTCAACTCCTTGCCCACACTAATATATATTCGATGTCGAAAAGATTGGATGAAGCCAACCGTGTCATCTGGGCTACCGAAGTAAAAGACGTCGATTTTTTTCGCTTCGGTTTTGAGAATTTATGGCTTCAACATGTTGGAGACGATAAACAATTTTCTCACTGTTGTGACATTATTGGAGATCCAACTTTCCAAAACTGGCAAAGCCATATTAACAAGTCATATAACTGTATCATAGTATGCAAGAAACTTAATTAGCGCAGGAAAAATATCTTATCATGTGGATTATCATATTTAATTAGTAAGTTATTTGCTAAATTCAGGTGCTCGCCGCACATAATGAAAGTAGAGATGGGTAAGCATAGATCACGTGAGTGTGTGATTTAGATTTTTAACGTAGCTTTAGCAATTTTTCAGTCATATCGCTACGATGTCTGCAGTGTGACAGTTTATAGTGATGTATAGCACTGGCGCATTATGCCGCAGACATGTAGCATGATGTCCCACCCAGTCACATTATCCTGACACCAGGCCGACCAGTCCTAACACTAACCTCTTAATGCTGAGCGTCAAGCGAGGCAGCTGTCAGTACCGTTTTTTAAAGTCTTTGGTGTGACTCGGCCGGGTTTCGAACCCGCGACCTCCCGCATCCGAGGCGGACGCTCTAACCACTAGGTCACCGGAGCGGTCTTGTAAGCAGAGGACTGAGAGAAATCATAGGCACTGTGACTTATGTCGGAAAAATAGTGATTACTTGTAAGGATGAATTTCATTTCGTTTGTGTATGTCCAGCTTATGATCAGATAAGAAAGAAATACTTTAATAAAGGTTTTTATCTTGATCCGTGTGTAGGAAAGTTTTTATCTTGATCCGTGTGTAGGAAAGTCTTTATCTTGATCCTTCTCTAGGAAGGTTTTTATCTTGATCCGTGTGTAGGAAAGTTTTTATCTTGATCCGTGTGTAGGAAAGTTTTTATCTCTCATAAGTCATAACAATATATTAATTACAAGAAATCTTTCTTACTGCATCAATTTGGCTTTCGTCTAAGACACTTTTTTTATAAACTCATACGAGCGGTGAATGATACACTTAGTGGTAGTAACACCTTTACAATATCATACATTTATTGTTTATAGGAAATTGTGTAGTTATATGCATGCTGAACACCACATTTTATTTCTGTACACGATGGCGCATACTGTATTTTCATGTATTTTGTAAAAAGGGTCGGTGGTCTAAATTGCTGAGTAAAGAAGTCTTATCTGCAGGGGCACTCGCAGAATTATTTTCGGGAAGGGTGGGGTGGGGTGGGGTGAGGTGAGTAAACATGTAGTGGTCAGCTATTAAGTTTTGCGGATGTAGGCCAAAACATGTTTAGAGGTGAAATCTGGTGGTGGGGGGGGAGGGGTAGGGGTGTAGGTGCCCCAAACCCCTTGTCCCCATGTGCGGGCGCCCATGGTTATCTGTCTATATACTTGTACATGTATGTTTTTCACCTTCTAACTATATCTGCATCGAAACCGTTTCTCATCTACACATCTGTCACATGTATTATTCACATTATAATTTGTATAACCTTAATTATCAGCATATGTTTTTAAGGTGCCAACAAGGATAAAATGAAAACAAAAATTAAAATAAATATATTTGTTTAATCTTATTTTTTTAAATCATATTGGGATATTATATTTGAGACAAGCTGAAATGTTCTAAGGGCAAGTTCAATTTGCTTTCAGCGTGGTGTAAGAGTTGTATTGTTTTAAATCAAAGTTTAAATATATTCCCATTATATTTTTAAACTAATTTTGTCTTTGTTTGACTCTGTCTGATCATAATTTTGTTTTCTCTAATATCTTCCCAATTACGATTCCCGTCGTGTTTATTTTTTTTAATTAAGGAGAACTTGAATAATGAGTGAACTTTTGACTTCTCAATGCAAAATGCCATAGTGCTGAAATATGCTAAATCTAAATCATTTTGCTGAAAGATACATAATGTCCTTCAAACTGCTAATCCCTGAGTTACGAAGTACATGTATATAAAGGTAATATCATAAACCGTAAGAAGGAAATCACACTACTATATACCTTTCCTTTCTCGATAGACCATGCCCGTACCGTACACACTCTGTTAATAGACGGGCTTTTTACTTATAGTGCCATTATAAAATTCCAGTTATGTCATCACACATTTTGTCCCATTTATCGTTGCATACAGTTAAATAGAATAAATTGAATATATATATATATATATATATATATATATA
>JAECUM010040331.1:0-17681 GCA_016617855.1 Megalonaias nervosa | reverse complement strand
AAAAAATCGATGTTATAAACGCTGACAGTGTTAGATCATCTTAATTTTGATGGAATTATCTTTATATAAAACATTCATTCGGATTGGTAATCGAAGATTAGTCAGTTTATTACCGACTAGGTAAAGCCGGGTGGATTACATCTTCTTGCGAAGGGAACTTATGGGTTTCGTCGCTTGTGAGTCGGCTTGTTCGATTCAGAATCGAAAATTCCCAGACCTTAAATATTTTATACTCAGAATTTAGCTATGCTTTGGAATTTGGAAGTCTTTTGGAAAAAAGTGTAGAATATTGGATAACTTGAAGAAAAAAAAAATGAAAACCCTAAATTATCATAAGACGATAAACGTATGTAAACAGGATAATTATTTACAACAAAACAGATATATTTGGTGAAACTGGTACCATGGAAAAATACTTTATTTACAATTTATCCAAAATTCGCCGCTTAACCGGAATCTGCTAACTCAGATCGCGTTCGATACAGACGTAGTTGACTTGACCTGTCCTGCGCATGCTCATTGAGCTATCAACGGGGATGGAAGCGACAAATTAGATGCAGTGATCGATCAGATGAAACCCAGTATGTTGTATAAGAAGTTGTGACATCTATTAAATATCATCTCTAGTGATCACACATTGTATCTGCAATCGGCTCCCATCTAGAAAATGTCTCTTTATGATGTCAAACTTGTGTCTTTCGAAATCATGAGGAGGTTACCTGTACATGTATACTGAGTATGCATCTACAATCAGCTGATATTTACTTCCGGCAACCTTTCTTGGGGTAATTTGAACTCTTTCCTTCCCGTCAAAAATTTGTTTATCGTTTTTAAAAAAAAATTAAGCCAGCCCCACTCCCGTATGACGCGCTAGTGAAAGCAGATTCGTTTGATTCCGTAATCGTTATCAACGTATTCATTCTAAATCAAATTAGGTCATGATTACGGTGTCGGTTGACTCAGTTTTGTTTACGGTATTGTACCAGGTTAGTGACGGATTCACGATATTTCCAAAATTCTTGTTTATAGTAATGTGTGTTAATCGTCTTAGTCGTTGCTTGTTGTAATTGATAAAGAGTCTTGGTCCTGATTGTGAAGGATGCAATTACCGTAAAGACTATAAAACTACCAATTTCATTACCCTCTATGTTGTGTGCCTGGTCCTTGCAAAACCTTAACTTCAATTAAGAAGAAGCATCTCCTTTTTATTTTTGTTTTTTATTTATATCTTTTACTGAGCAGTATGTAATATTTCCTTATCGTAGCAGTGAAAAGGAAATTAATGCAAACTATTTCTGCCTCCAGTATTCTTATGATTTTTGCATAATATTCATGTTTAAAAAAATAATGACTTGTAATAATGTATTCATTTTGAAAGGCAAATATTAGTTTAAAGTACATCATTAAGTAAGTGTGGCACAGGTTGATGCTGAAGGTAATTAATTCTAAAGGAGAAGGATTATTATCAAATCACACAATTATATTGAATTTGGATATTGACGAAGTGCAGCCAGCCTGTTCTTGACTCCTCCAATTCAACAAACTGCATAGATGTTAATATGTGGTAAATATCATTGATGGCACTAACGCCTGTTATGAGTCTATGGTCTTAAACTAAGTAACAGAAAATAGCAAAATCCATCATGTTTTGTTAAATTCAACAAATTATTTATTTCCATATAATACAAAGTGAAAATTTAAAAAGCAGCTTTCAGTATTGTGTATTAAATCTCTGTTAGTCCTAAAAAGTTCTATCACAAGTCCAAAAGTATAGATTATTCAGAATCAATTTCATTGGTGTTAAAGATAAATTCCAGTCTTGTATGTGTTATGTGCCATTAGCCTGGAATAGTGTTGATTTGCTAACAATCTTGATGTATCACAGTGATAAAGTCTAAAATGTTCATGAATGAATTCACAATAATTCCAAGAGAGTAATTTAGAATTAATGTCAAAGATTATTTTCTTATTCCAATGAATAATTTATAAATAAATTAGATCCTCTGAACTGAACACAATTTGATTCCACTAGACTGATATTATAATATGCAATGAGTAATTTTAAAGTAAACAACTTTTTGTAAAAAGATAAGACACAACAACAGAACCAGGATAATGGCCAGTTTTTGTCAAATTCATAAATAATTTGCTTCTAGAACATACTTGATTTCTAAAAAAAAAAATAAACTTTAACCTCAGTAAATATGTTCATCTCAAAGTAATAATTATCTTAATATACCAGTTAAAATCATGAACAAGTAAAAGTATAATTACTTTGCTGATGTTGGGAATTAGGCGTAGGGCTGTATAATTATCTTGCTTATGTTAGGAATTAGGCCAAGGACTGTGTAATTATTTTGCTGATGTTAGGAATTAGGCCAAGGACTGTGTAATTATTTTGCTGATGTTAGGAATTAGGCCAAGGACTGTGTAATTATTTTGCTGATGTTCAAAATTACATAGGCATAGGACATTATGATTATTTTGCTGAAGTTAGGAATTAGGCATAGGGCTTTATAATTCTTTTGGTGATATTAGAAATTAGTTAGGCCAAGGACTGTATGATTATTTTGCTGATATTAGAAATTAGGTATAGGACTGTTTGATTATTTGACTGGTGTTAGGAATTAGTCAGGCATTGGGTACAAGGCACATGACCTATAGTCCCCATTCATTAACCAGTGATAATGATGATGTGGTCCCATTCATTGACCAGTAATAACTATGTTGTAGTTCGCATTCATGAACCAATAACAATGATGATGTATTTACATAAATTGTTATGGTTGTCATGGAAATATCATGGTATAATTCGCAGTGAAAGAAAAGACCATTACTACAGTTTCATAACTTTATATGGATTTTATTTTGGGCTAGAGAGTATTCAGTACTATTATAATAAATTCTAAGATGAATGAACAGCATTGATTATCATCTCTGAGAAATGTGACCTTGAGACAGTGCATCAGACATTGATGAATAATTCAGATTTGATGAGTCCGCAATTGTCAACAGAGGTCATCTCTCAGTGTGGTATGATATGTGAAAATATTTTGATTTATTCCAGTGTTACTTATAAGGACTATTTTCCAGGCTGAAGGCTGATAGTACTTATGGCATGATTTAATGTCTCTGTGTGCTTATTGCATGATTTGATGCCTGTGTGTGCTTATTGCTTGATTTGATGCCTGTGTGTGCTTTTTGCATGATTTAATGTCTGTATGTGCTTATTGCATGATTTAATGTCTGTATGTGCTTATGGCATGATTTAATGCCTGTGTGTGCTTATTGCATGATTTGATGCCTGTGTGTGTTTATTGCATGATTTTATGTCTGTATGTGCTTATTGCATGATTTAATGTCTGTATGTGCTTATGGCATGATTTAATGCCTGTGTGTGCTTATTGCATGATTTAATGTCTGTGTGTGCTTATTGCATGATTTAATGACTGTATGTGCTTATGGCATGATTTAATGCCTGTGTGTGCTTATTGCATGATTTAATGTCTGTATGTGCTTATGGCATGATTTAATGCCTGTGTGTGCTTATTGCATGATCTAATGTCTGTATGTGCTTATGGCATAGTTCCTTGTTTGTGTATGACATGGTTCCATTCCATGTCTGTGTGTTCTTATGCCATGGTCTCCATGTATGTGTGTGCTTATGACATGGTTCCATTTTGTGTGTTCTTAATGGCATGGTTACCATGTCTGTATGGGACTGCTCCAGTGGGCTAAATGGTTAGAGTGTCTGCCTCTGATGCAGGAGGTCATGGATTCGAACTCAGGCTGAGTCATACGAAAGACTTATAAAAATAGTACTGGCAGATGCCTCGCTTAGTGCTCAGCATTAAGAGATTAGTGTTAGGACTGGTTGGCCAGGTGTCAGGATAATGTGACTGGGTGGGATATGATGCAGCATGTCTGTAGCATTATGCTCTAGTGCTAGACATCACTATGAACTGCCACACTGCAGACATAGCGATATGACTGAAAAGTTGTTATAGCTACGTTAAAAAAATACAAATCACAGACACACACTCCATGTCTGTGTGTGCTTATGGCATGGTTCGTTGTCTTTGTGCTGATGGCATGTTCAATATCTATCTGTGCTTATGGCATTGCTCAATGCCTGTGTGTGCTTATGTCATAGTTTCCATGTCTCTGTGTCCTCATAGCATGGTTCAATACTTTTGTGTGCTTGCGGCATGGTTTCCATGTGTGTATGTGCTTATGGCATGGCTAAATGTCTGTGTGTTTATGGTATGGTTTCCATGTATATGTGTGCTTATGGTATGGTTTCCATGTCTGTGCTAATGGCATTTTTCCATGTCTGTGTATGCTTATGGCATAGTTTCAATGTCGATGTGTGCTTATGGCATGGTTTCCATTTATGTGTGTGCTTATAATTTCCATTGCTTATTTTATTTCCATTGCCTTACATTTTTCCATTATGTATTTTATTTCCTATGTTTTCCATTTTTCCATTGCGTATTTTAGTCATAATGATCTATTATCTACTGATCACATTATGCAACAACTAGATCATTCATCAAAGTTTGTTTACAAATGGCTAACTGTATCCTGTTTTATTTGTGGGCACTTATTGTCCTGTAGCTATGTTATCGGCCTTTGTAGTGTCCCCTCTACAGCCATCTGAAAATTTGAGAGGCTTTTATGTATTTCTGTTTCTCCCATAGTGTAGGTGTAAGTTTTTCTTTAAAAATAATCAAAAAGAATTTGGAAGAAAAAAAGCACTATTTTTGTTCAGAGGTTGCTCTTTGCAATTTGCATTTTATTATTTTATGGTTGGTTGTACTCACAAGGTCCCTGGAGCTGGTCCCATTGTTTTCCTTCCCGGTATATTTTATGACATATACTTCCCTCCTCAGACACTAGGTCTTGCGGCTGGTTTTTATATCATGGTCCTTAAATTTTAGTGATCTTAGCCAAGGATCAATCTAATGTCCTGTGTGTGTTATATGTATATATGCTATATTGTTTTAATCATTCTATATTGTGTTTGTGTTAGGACTAGCCATTTTATATATATTTAAATTTATATTTGATTATTTATTATTTACATTTTTTTTATTTACATACAAAAAAAAGAAGAAAAATGTGAGGTATAATAGACGTATACAATTATGTGATTGTGATGGTTCCCCAGTCTCGGTCTGGGAATTCTCTTCTAAATAGTGACGAGACTGGAGTTTTTGTATATAATACATATATATTCATAAAGAAATTTTCTTTCTGGCATTGCTGTATAAGTATGCATTTGCCCAGTCCATTCCCTCATAGTAATTGTATACTGTGAGAGGGGTTAGAAATCACTCAGCACTGCGTCATTGTTAACATAACTACATATCAGAAACTTAGGAACGATGGATTCGTTAGTGACAATAGCAATTATATTCTTATCCAGTGGCTTAGTCACCTACTGGATGTAATAAATAACTAATACTAGAGGGAGATAACTAGGATACTGAAAGTGTCTGTAGTTCCGTGTCTGTGTGTGCTTATGGCATGTGTACCTATGATGTGGTTCCATTCCATGTATATGTATTCTTATGTCTTGGTTCAATATCTGTGTGTGCTGATGGCATGGTATGCAGTCTGTGTGTGCTTATGGCATGATTTAATGTATGTTTATGTCATGGTTCATTGTCAGATTGTCAGTGAGGGGTCCCGAGTGGCCCAGTGGTGTAAAGCGCTATCCGTTACAGATCACTGCCATCTCACCTCTGTCTGCATGGGTTCGAGTCTCGGACTCAGCCAATGTGGGTATGTGAGAAAGCTTGCCAGTAGCTTCTCGTGGGTCAGTGGTTCTTTCCGGGGTTTTCTCAGGTTCTTCCTCCACCGTTAATACTGGCCACCATGTATAGCCTATCATGTGTTGAAAAATGGCGTTAAACCCTACAACAACATCAACATCACAGTCAGTTTGTGCTTGTGGCATGGTTTCCATGTCTGTGTGCTTATTGCATGGTTGAATGTCAGTGTGTGCCTCTAGAATATTTCACTGTGAGTGCTTATGGCATGGTTAATCTCTGTGTGTACTTATGGCATGGCTCCATGTTTTTGTGTGCTTATGATATGGTTCATTGTCAGTGTATGCTTGTGACATGGTTTCTATGTCTGTGTGTGCTATGACGTGGTTTCAGTTCCTGTCAATGTGTGCCTATGGTATGGTTCAATTTATGTGTATTCTTATGGCATAATTCCATGTTTTTGAATGATTATGATATGGTTCATTGTCTCTGTGTGTGCATGTGACATGGTTCCATGTTTGTGTGTGCTAATGACATGGTTCATTGTGTGTGCTTATGGCATGGTTCATTGTGTGTACTTGTGGCATAGTTCAGTGTCTGTTTTTATGGCAAGGTTCAATGTCTGTGTGTACTTATGGCATGGTTCAATGTGTGTGCTTGTAACATGGTTTCCATGTCTGTGTGTGCTTATGGTATGGTTTCATTTGTGTGTTTGTGGCATTGTTCAGTATGTGTACTTATGGCATGGTTCAGTGTGTGTGCTTATGGCATAGTTCAATATGTGTGCTTATGGCATGGTTCAATGTGTGTACTTGTGGCATGGTTCAGTTTCTGTGATTATGGTATGTTCGATGTCTGTGTGTGCTTATGGCATGGTTCAGTGACAGTGTGTGCTTGTGACATGGTTTCTATGTCTGTGTGTGCTTATGACATGGTTTCATTTCCATGTTTATGTGTGCTTATGGCATGTTTTAATTTATGTGTATTCTTATGTCATAATTCCATATCTTTGCATGATTATGACATGGTTCATTATCTCTTTGTGTGCATGTGATATGGTTCCATGTCTGTGTGTGATTATGGCATGGTTCAATGTGTGTGCTTATGGCATGGTTCAGTGCATGTGCTTGTGGCATGGTTTCCATGTCTGAGTATGCTTAGGGCATGATTTAGTGTCTGTGTGTTCTTATGGCATGGTTCAATGTGTGTGCTTATGGCATTGTTCAATATATGTGCTTATGGCATGGTTCAATGTATGTGCTTATGGCATGGTTCAGTGTGTGCTTGTGGCATGTTTTCCATGTCTGAATATGCTTATGACATAGTTCAGTGTCTATGTGTGCTTGTGGCATGGTTCAGTGTCCATGTGTGCTTGTGGCATGGCTTCCATGTATGGGTGGCTTATGGCATGGTTCAATGTCTGTCATGTCTCTATATTTTGATGAACACATTGTGAGGATGATCAAGCAAAAATTATTCTTGGTCGACAAATTAAATTAAGTATGCATATATTTGTCAGGATTCTATGAGATGCTCAAATCTGCATAAAAGTGCACATACTGTTCATTTTTTGACACATGAAAATTTCAAAAGCTGAGTCCTCGGTTCACAAGCTCATTTGTCAGTGAAATTCTGTTTGATCAATTTTTCACAAAGCTGGTGTCAGCCATATATAGTGTGCAAGCTACCAAACAAAGTGTAGGTGATTGTAATGGGATTATGTGAAGCCACATATGTTATCTTAGCAAACAAGAAGATTAAAACAGCTGTTATTTGATTGTTGGTTCCTAATGATCATTTGGATGAAATGCATGTATGATTTGATACCTCATAGATAATTATTATACAACACAGTGCTAATCCGTTGTATTAAAAGTCCTTACATGATGATTGGAACACTTGCATGTTTTCCTTTACTCTATATAGAAACATATTGCTAAGATTTGTGGATTATTAGCTATTTTTCAATGTCGTTTTCAAGTGATTTTCATATACGTACTATTCCAATTTGTACTATTGTACTATTATACTCTTCTACTATTGGTACTGTTCTTTTATTTCTACTGTTCCTGTTTGTACTATTGTACTATTGTTTTCTTCTACTATTTGTACTCTTCTAATATGTATACTACTCCAATTTGTACCCATCTACTATTTGTATTATTCTACTATACGTACTGGCCAAGTCATACCAAAGACTTATACAAATTGTACTAACTTCTGCCTCACTAGGCGCTCAGCATTAAGAGGTTAGTGTTAGGACTGGTCAGCATGGTGACAGGATAATGCGACTGGGAGGGGCATTGCGGTACATGTCTGCTTCATGATGTTCCAGTGCTAGACATCACTATAAACTGCCACACTGCAGACATTGTAGCAATATGACTGAAACATTTTTAAAGTTGCAGTGAAAATCCAAATCACACACATGTGCTCATCTGCTATTGGACTGGTACTATTTTACTTTTGTACTATTCCAGTTTGTACTATTGTACTATTCTATTGTACTGTTTGTACTGTTGTTTAATTTTCATTATTTATTTGACTTGTTGCCATCTTATTCTGCTTTATGTTGGGTATTATTTTCCTCAGTGTGAAGTATGACTTTGATGTTGACCACATCCGAGTCTGCATTATTATGGTCATTCTGGCCATCAGTTCCTGCACTGTCCTGTTTGTGCAGCAAGGAGTTGATAAATACTGTCTTGATGAGGTCTCACACCCTCAATTTGTTTCTGCAGGGAGTTGATAAGTTCTGTCTTGGTGAGATCTCACACATTCAACTTGTTTCTGCAGGGAGTTGATAAGTACTGTCTTGGTGAGATCTCACCTGCTCAACTTGTTTCTGCAGGGAGTGATAAGTACTGTCTTGGTGAGATCTCACACTTAACTTGTTTCTGTAGGGAGTCAATAATTACTGCCTTGATGAAGTCTCACACTCTCAACTTGTTTCTGCAGGGAGTTGATAAGTACTGTCTTGATGAGGTCTCACACTCTCAACATTTTGTTTCTGCAGGGAGTTGACAAGTACTATCTTGGTGAGGTCTCATACACTCGAAGCTTATTTCTGCAGTGAGTTGCTAAGTTCTATCCTGGTTAGGTCTCATACAGTATCAGCTTGCTTCTGCAGGGAGGAAGTATTCAAAGATAAAACTGTGTTATCTCCCTTTATAATGCATATAGAAAAGTATTTGTTTATGGGGGTGCTCACCAATTATTATGTACATTTGAGAGAGTGACTTATGTAAGGTGAAGGTATTTGCATTTGAAACATGCACAGTTGAGATAATGTTGGCATACTTCTATGCTACTTTGATGTAACGTGGCAGAAATTTCTTTGGATATTGTACTTAATGGAAATTGTACATGATCTAAGCACACTGCTAGCTAAAATGACTGCTCCCTTGTGCTAAACTAATCAGCCTGAATTTGTCTAAAGTACCCTATCTTTAGCACCTATTAAAATAAGGAAAATTAATTTTGCCCAACTAGACAATACCAGCTTCTGAAAGAGCAATGGATGAATTACCAAATATATAAATGTAAAAAAAAAGTATTGCTCTTTTTTTTTATACAATTTTCCTCTGAAGTCCAAGAAGTGAAAATGACCAAGTGGAGCTAGCAGTTGTTTGAAAGGTGAACGTCTGGAGTAAGGCAAAACTGTATACTCTTTAACTCGTACTACACCCATCAATCATACACTGAAATAAAGGGAATTAAAGGTTCTTTGAACAGTACCTAAGATATACGTCTTTTTAATTAACCAGTATAACCAGTGAGGACACCAGGGGAAACATTTTCTTTAACATTCTAACCCTATGCAAAATATGAAACTGTAGAGTGCCACCTTAATACAAATATGAAAATTTAAGCAATTATTTTTCTTATTTTCATATCATTGTGTATGATATTCTGAACAAAATGTACATTAAAATTGATTTTATGCATGAAATTAAGCTAATTATGCTTATTTTGCTCTTGCTGACATAATATGCTTTGAGGCGCTATTGTGTGAGTAGTGAACTTAATTATGGGGAAGTTAGAAGTCTTAGAATATACGAATGAAGTCAACTTAAACTGTTACATTAAATAAAAGAAATATATAGTAAAAATGTTTATTTTCATTTATTTGCAAGGAAATTAAAAAAATAAATGATGACCCAGCAAAGTTGCTTTCTTCAATATTAAACGACAAGCAAATATTGTACCTTTTGACCTTTGACCTTCATGAACCGCATCTGTTCCATCCCTGTTCAAACTGTAAAATTGATTGGTGACGTCTCAGTAATAATTCTGGCAAGTTTCATGTTCCTGTCTTTCAGCATAACATTGGTTGCTAAAGTTGACAAATATAATGTGCATTCGTAAAATAGCTCACTTTTCATCATAAGGGGTGGGGGGCTGGGCTTCAGTGAGACTCTGACACTAATAAATAAATATTGTTCTGTTGGGGGAAATACTGGAGAATTATTCAAAAGGACTGTTTTGATGCTTGCAACTTAAATTTTTCAGCCATACAATCAAAATTAAGTCATACAATAATAATACCTATATGCTCATTAATCAGCCCTGTGCAAAATATGAAACTGTAGAGCGCCACCTATCTTGCTCAATAGATAGTTCTTTTAGAGGTATGTGTTATCTCCCTTTACAGTGCATGATAAAAACTATATATACATATCATGGTCAAAACATACTTCTTTTAGAGTCATGTGTTATCTCCCATCACAGTGCATGTTGAAAAATATGTACATATCATGGTCAAAACATACTTCTTTTAGAGTCATGTGTCATCACTTGTAACACTCTATACTATTACATGGTGTTTTCATCAAAAGAGTGTATAGCCAGTGGATACGTGAGATGATGTCACAAGAATGTACAGCCAATGACTAAGTTAGATGACATCACAGGAATAGACAACCAATGGGGATAAGTGAGATGTCATCACAGGAACGCACAACCAATGGGGATAAGTGAGATGTCATCACAGGAATGCACAACCAATGGGGATAAGTGAGATGACATTACAGGAATGCACAACCAATGGGGATAAGTGAGATGTCATCACGGGAATGCACAACCAATGGGAATAAGAGAGATGACATCACAGGAATGCACAACCAATGGGGATAAGTGAGATGACATCACAGGAATACACAACCAATGGGGATAAGTGAGGTGACATCACAGGAATACACAACCAATGGGGATAAGTGAGATGACATCACAGGAATACATAACCAATGGAGATAAGTGAGATGACATCATAGTGTGCAGACAGAGACAGATTTTATTTAAAGTTGGAACTGCATTACATAATAAGAAACATTAGCTTGCTAGAGCTATTTTACCAACTGTAAACACCAATATAACAATTAATTCAACAATGAGTCATATAGTACTTATGATCATAAGTTGTTTTGTTGTTTTTTTAATGTTATTATATTATTTTTTCAATAAGTGTAACAATACACATACATAATGGCTGGCCAATATAACTAAGCTATTTGTATTTTGGACTTGACCTTGTCCAAAATCAAGTTCATTTTGTACATGGCCAAAATCATTGATTTTCATTTTGTAAACAACATATTTATCTCGGCCAGAGACCAGAACATTGGAATACCACTGAAGTTTATTCAGACCATTAATCATTATTAATTATTATTATTGTTAATCATTATTACTCATATTAGAAATTCTTGGATTAATTTGGATTTATTTCACAATACTGTAAATTCCTTTAACATTTTTTCACTTTGTATTCTAGGAAAATAAATTTTTTGTTGAATTTTACAAAGCCTGTTGCTTCTCACTCATTTCTATTACTTATTTTAAGATCATAGAGTCATTATAATAGCAATGTTCTTTAGTCTACCATAACACTTCATATAATTATACCTGAACACAACAGTAAATAACTCCACAGACTGATCTTAATTGCCCAAACAGTGCCTTATATGCAGACTGTCACTTTACCTGTCTGACAATCAAATGTCCAGGATTTGGGTCACTTCATAATCTGATTCATAACATTTTCATTTCCAAAAATACCGAACTGGTAAACAAGGCCAGGCCTAAATTCGAGTAAACATCATGACAAAAAAATTAGGTATATGATACAATTTTCCAGGGAAAAACCAAGATCCTGAATTCAAATCCAAGCAAAATAATGTTGTTTACAAATCATCAGTGCCTTAAGGTATAATCTATAATCATGGACAAAAGTTAGGTAATATGTTGTTTCTCAATGACCCTTACATTCTAAAATCATGATCAAAAGTTAAACACACATTATAGATAGATACAATAATTGTTTTATTGAAAGTCATTGAGTCCCTGTTTGGAACAAGTGTAGGTAGTTCAAATGTCCCTAATGACAATTAACTAAACTTAATAACTTTCACTGCTAACTGTGGACACACCCTTTGAAGAAGTGTAATTAATACACTTAAAGTATCACTGCACAAATTGAACCAATCATTTTGTCCCAAATACCAATGAACTACACTTAAAGTATCACTGTGAGAGTCAGTCAGATTATCCCAAATGCCAGTTAACTACATTTAAAGTATCACTGCACTAATTGAGTCAGTCAGTTTGTCACAGATGCCAATTAACTACACTTAAAATATCACTGTATTAATGGATTGAATTAGCTTCTCCCAAATATGGATTAACTACACTTAAAGTGTCATTGCACTAACTGAGTCAGTCAGTTTGTCCCAAATACCATTCAACTTTGCCTGTATTATCACTGAACTAACTGAACCAGTCAGTTTCTTTGCATCAAATTGCAGTCATTAATGATTAACTCTCTAGCAATTTTTCTTCAGAGCAACTGTACCTAGTGTCAGATGTGAGTTTTTGTAAATGATATTCAGTAGTGTACAAGAAACAAACTTTCTTTTTCAGGCTTGCCAAGTCAGCTATGGTGTAGCAGTCTTTCACTCAGCTAAGGTGTAGAAGTCTCTCAGAAGGGTAGTACATAAACCTTGAAGTCATGGACTGTGGTGAGATGGAGGATGGTTTGTCAGTTTGAGAGACTGGAAGTCCAGAAAATGAAACATAAGGTATACTGATTTATATATATTTTGATCTCAAAGGTTAAATAACAAGAAAGACATGTATTTGAACATATGTCATTTTAGTCATATATATATATATATATATATATATATATATATATATATATATATATATACACACACACACCTGGAAGTACAGTATTAACAGTTGAATGGCATCCATATTAGTAACATATAGCATATTTTTTATAATATTTTGGAAGTTTTACAAACACTTTACAATATATTTGGAAGTTGTACTTGGTGTGGCTTCAGGAGATCCATCCAGAAACCAAATAGGATTGTAGGTTTGGTATGAGACTGTATGACTGCAGGAGATCCATCCAGAGAATGGATATTGCAATAAGTTTGGTATGAAACATTATGGCTGCAGGAGATCCATCCAGAGACTAGTTATTGTGATAAGTTTGGTATGAGACAGTATGGCTGCAGGAGATCCAACCAGAGACTGGTTATTGTAATAAGTCTGGAGATACATCTAGAGATTGGTTATTGTGACAAATTTGACAAGAGACAGTGTGGCTACAGGATACCCATCCAGAGACTGGTTGTTGTGATAAGTTATTTTAGGAGATAGTATGGCTGCAGGAGATCCATCCAGAGCCTGGCTATTGGGATAAGTTTGATATGAGTCAGTATGACTGTAAGAGATCCATCCAGAGACTGGCTATTGTGATAAGTTTGATATGAGTCAGTATGACTGTAAGAGATCCATCCAGAGACTGGCTATTGTGATAAGTTTGGTATGAGACAGTATGGCTGCAGGAGATCCATCCTGAGACTGGTTATTGTGATAAGTTGGATGGAGGTTCTCTTTCTTTCTGTCCTTATGAAGGAGAAAATGTATTATGCTTTTGTTGTTTCTTTTTTGTTACCTAATAAACAGTATGTTTATAATTAAGAGTGTTAGGTTACAGTTTGGGTCACTTATCACTGTTGTATAGTATTCAATAATTATAAAAGCATGCAGTTTGTACTTTAATATCCTTGGGTCACTTAGACCTGCTGTATAGTATTCAATAATTATAAAGGCATACAGTTTGAACTTTAATATCCTTGGATCACTTAGACTTGCTCTGTAGTATTCAATAATTATAAAGGCATGCAGTTTGTACTTTAATATCCTTTAATATGCTGTATAGTGTTCAATAATTATAAAGACATGCAGTTTGTACTTTAATATCCTTGGATCACTTAGACTTGTTGTATAGCATTCAATAATTTATAAAGGCATGCAGTTTGTGCTTTAATATCCATTAATATGCTGTATAGTATTCAATAATTATAAAGGCATACAGTTTGAACTTTAATATCCTTGGATCACTTAGACTTGCTCTGTATTATTCAATAATTATAAAGGCATGCAGTTTGTACTTTAATATCCTTGGATCAATTAGACTTGCTGTATAGTATTCAATAATTTATAAAGGCATATAGTTTGAACTTTAATATCCTTGGATCACTTAGACTTGCTGTATAGTATTCAATAATTTATAAAGGCATACAGTTTGAACTTTAATATCCTTGGATCACTTAGACATGCTGTATAGTATTCAATAATTTATAAAGGCATACAGTTTGTACTTTAATATCCTTGGATCACTTAGAGGAGCTGTATAGTATTCAATAATTATAAAGGCATGCAGTTTGTACTTTAATATCCTTTAATATGCTGTATAGTGTTCAATAATTATAAAGACATGCAGTTTGTACTTTAATATCCTTGGATCACTTAGACTTGTTGTATAGCATTCAATAATTTATAAAGGCATGCAGTTTGTACTTTAATATCCATTAATATGCTGTATAGTATTCAATAATTATAAAGGCATACAGTTTGAACTTTAATATCCTTGGATCACTTAGACTTGCTCTGTAGTATTCAATAATTATAAAGGCATGCAGTTTGTACTTTAATATCCTTGGATCAATTAGACTTGCTGTATAGTATTCAATAATTTATAAAGGCATATAGTTTGAACTTTAATATCCTTGGATCACTTAGACTTGCTGTATAGTATTCAATAATTTATAAAGGCATACAGTTTGAACTTTAATATCCTTGGATCACTTAGACATGCTGTATAGTATTCAATAATTTATAAAGGCATACAGTTTGTACTTTAATATCCTTGGATCACTTAGAGGAGCTGTATAGTATTCAATAATTATAAAGGCATGCAGTTTGTACTTTAATATCCTTTAATATGCTGTATAGTATTCAATAATTATAAATACATGCAGTTTGTACTTTAATATCCTTGGGTCACTTAGACATGCTGCATAGTATTCAATAATTTATAAAGGCATACAGTTTGTACTTTAATATCCTTGGGTCACTTAGACATGCTGTATAGTATTCAATAATTTATAAAGGCATACAGTTTGTACTTTAATATCCTTGGGTAAGATTTTCTATGCTTTCAGTGGAAACTTCTCTATAAGGTTTTATGATAGTTCGTATGGAGGGCTATATATTTTTTACTGTCTTATGACATTGATATTTATATTACTCTGCTACAAGTTTTTGTAACTATTTATTTTTACTGTTTTATGACCTTGGTACTGTCTTATGACTTTAATATATTTATATGGCACAACTCCAGGTTTGCCTTAGAATAGAATTTGCATGGCCATTATTCTACATATTACTGCAGTGTGCATTCCTCCAGAATTTGTCTGGAACATGTTTCTAGTTTTGGATTGTTCAAATTTGTCTGGAACATGCAGCTAGTTTTGGATTGTTTGAATTTGCTTGGAACATTTAGCTAGATTTGGATTGTTTGAATTTGTCTGGAACATGTAGCTAGTTTTGGATTGTTTGAATTTGTATGGAACATGTAGCTACTTTTAGATTGTTTGAATTTGTCTGGAACATTTAGCTAGTGTTGGATTGTTTGAATTTGTTTGTTTCATGTAGCTAGGTTTGGATCCATGCTATTTTGCAAAGCTTGTTTCCTGTTAACACACAAAGCACTGTTTATGTTTATGTTTATGTCTAGATTACAGAATGGAACAGATTAGAAGACAAGTATGACATAACCTAGATTACAGAATGGAACAGAGTAGATGACAAGTATGACATAACCTAGATTACAGCATGGAACAAACTAGATGACATGTATGAAATAACCCAGATTACAGAATGGAGCAGGGTAGATGACAAGTATGATACAACCTAGATTATAGAATGGAACTGAGTAGATGACAAGTATGACATAACCTAGATTACAGAATAGAACAAAATAGATGACAGGTATGATATAACCTAGATTACATAATGGAATAGGGTAGATGACAAGTATGACATAACCTAGGTTACAGAATGGAACAGAGCAGATGACAAGTATGACATAACCTAGATTACAGCATGGAACAAACTAGATGACATGTATGAAATAACCCAGATTACAGAATGGAGCAGGGTAGATGACAAGTATGATACAACCTAGATTATAGAATGGAACTGAGTAGATGACAAGTATGATACAACCTAGATTACAGAATGGAACAAAATAGATGACAGGTATGATATAACCTAGATTACATAATGGAATACGGTAGATGACAAGTATGACATAACCTAGGTTACAGAATGGAACAGAGTAGATGATAAGTATGACATAAGCTAGATTACAGAATTAACAGAGTAGATGACAAGTATGACATAACCTAGATTATAGCATGGAACAAACAGATGACAAGTATGACATAACTTAGATTACAGAATGGAGCAGGGTAGGTGACAAGTATGATATAACCTAGATGATAGAATGGAACTGAGTAGATGACAGGTATGACATAACCTAGAGTACAACATGGAACATTATAGATGACAAGTATGACATAACCTAGATTACAGAATAGAACAAAATAGATGACAAGTATGATATAAACTAAATTACATAATGGAACAGAGTAGATGACAAGTATGACATAACCTAGGTTACATAATGAACAGAGTAGATGACAAGTATGACATAACCTAGATTACAGAATGGAACAGAGTAGATGACAAGTATGACATAACCTAGATTACAGCATGGATCAAAATAGATGACAAGTATGACATAACCTAGGTTAAAGAATGGAATGGAACAGAGTAAATGACAAGTATGACATAACCTAGATTATAGCATGGAACAAATAGATGACAAGTATGGCATAACCTAGATTACAGAATGGAACAGAGTAGATGACAAGTATGACATAACCTAGATTACAGCATGGAACAAAGTAGATGACAAGTATGACATAACCTAGATTACAGAATGGAACAGAGCAGATGACAGGTATGACATAACCTAGATTCCAGCATGGATAAGAGTAACTGAAAAGGTGATTACATAATTAGATCCGAGCATGTGGCAAGTATGACATAACTTATGTTCCAGTGATATGTATATTTAATTTGCATTGTTTGTTAGGTTTTTTTAAATTCTAAATGTAGTTCAAATGAAACTAGAATTTGCATAATAATTTTTATTCTAGAGCACATCCCTTGACCAGACTTTGTGTATTCTAGAGCACATCCCTTGACCAGACTTTGTGTATTCTATAGCACATCCCTTGACCACACTTTGTGGATTCTAGAGCACATCCCTTGACCAGACTTTGTGTATTCTATAGCACATCCCTTGACCAGACTTTCTGGATTCTAGAGCACATTCCTTGACCAGACTTTGTGTATTCTATAGCACATCCCTTGACCACACTTTGTGGATTCTAGAGCACATCCCTTGACCAGACTTTGTGTATTCTATAGCACATCCCTTGATCAGACTTTGTGTATTCTAGATCACATCCCTTGACCAGA
>JAECUM010040330.1:0-23223 GCA_016617855.1 Megalonaias nervosa | reverse complement strand
TTTTATGCCTAAATCCACATCTTGATAATCAATGCAAACTTTGTATGATTATGTCGGTTCCAGCTGGATTGATGAGTATAACTATGACGCTGGGTTTTTTCAAAGATCGGAAGACACATGGAACTTGACACGGGTATTAAAATTTCTTTTAAACCACTTCTAAAAAAATGTAATTAATAAATAATTTATTCATTTTTTTTTTCAATTTGTCGTTTGTGACGGACAGTCATGCAGAATGCAAAGTTGACAGTGCAAACGTTTGTGGACCCGGGAGAGTATGTATGTATGTATGTATGTATGTACGTACGTACGTACGTATGTATGTATGTATGTATGTATCTATGTATGTATGTATGTATGAAGGTACGTATATATGTATAGACTAGTAAACTTAGGCAGCCCTAAAAGATATAGAAAACTCAAATAAAGGCAAAATGTAAAATTCTCAAGTTACAAAGACTTCACACACACAGATATATATATATATATATATATATATATATATATATATATATATATGTTATATATATATATATATATATATATATATATATATATATATAGAGAGAGAGAGGAGAGATAGAGAGAGAGAGATAGAGAGAGAGAGATACATAGATAGATGGGCAGATACATAGATATAACTTTTATAATTTGGAAGACGTTCTCTGTGTAAACATCATCAGGTGATACATCATGGGCCAGAAAGATTGCCTCTCGAATCCTAAAATCTAAGTCTTCCCTCATGGTCGCTCACATTGTCAATAGGAAAGTGTGTTTGACGCGTATCTACTTCATCAACTGAATTCTTGTTTCATTATAGTGCGCCTATCAACCAACAACCTAGCAGGCCTGAACCCGATGAGCAGCATGTTCAAGGGATTTATTCTGCAGGCTCAATACCTCAATGGGCAGCCCGTGCAAGGGGGTGAATTCCGTTACACCAATGAGCAGCCCATTATGCAGCAAGGAATAATGAACAACCAGTTTGTCCCTAACCAAATCAATACTAACCAATTCGGCCCTAACCAGATTGGTACCAACCAATTTGGTCAAAACCAGATTGGTACCAACCAGTTTGGTCAAAACCAGTTTGGTACCAACCAGTTCGGCCAAACTCAGTTTGGCGTGAACACCCAGAACAATCCATTTGGCATAAACAACCAGGTTGGCATGAACAACCAGTTTGGCATGAACAACCAATTTGGTATGACGGGAGGGCAATCCGTCTTGAAGTTGTTACCATGTATGACGCCAACAATCACCCACACGGAACCCAGCGGGAAAACCAGCATCGTTCTGAAATGGTATCCATCGCCCGGACTTAACCAGCCTGTCCTGTTTGCGTAAGTAGACTTCATGTCCCATTAGTGATCTTTACCTATTTTCTGAGTATAATGTGTTAATCAAAACATGGTGGCCTCATCACTGTCCGTCGTCGGTCTGATGTCATCTTTTGTCTAAATGTCTAGACTGGGTTATATCTCCTTATCATAATATTAAATTGTCAGCAGATTTAGCAAAGTAGTTTACCATTGCAGGCAATGTCACCTGAATCATTAAGGCAAAAGGGCCATAACTCAATAGTAGTTGTAAATGTCAATGTATTTTATAATAAACCATAAGGTGTTTATATGTGGTCGGAACTGCTTATCTCTCGTTTCTATGCGCACACTTTCATCAAATATGCTAGATTAATTAACCTTCGAGTTTGAAAAGAATAAAGGTCCAAGTTCAAGCTCCACGATAGTGTATTTGAGTCGTATCAGGACCAACGCTTTGTCTTCATACGAATTGTTCTCAGTCTTTGCACTTAGGTAGCTCGTGCTTATGTGGAATCAGTATAGATAAAAAGTGAAAGGGTCGAAAGTTTGGACCGAAGTCGTACATGTGGAATAGCAATGGATGTGCTGTACTTCTACACAACTATTCACTAAGCATTTCCGAACAAGCTGTTCTGTGAAATCATAAGGATTCCACGTAAAGCTGGGATAAGGCGGGGGGTGGGGGTGGGGGTTTCCTAGACCGTAAACATATTATTCGTAGACTACAAATTCAATGTTAGTGAGCATGATGTAGTTTTTATTTAAAAAAAGATAAAAGGATACTTCCCGAAAGTTATTTTTGTGCAAACATCATGACACCGTATCAGCTAATGATACTGTGGTGACAGGAAAACATTTTCGTGGCACAAGATGTCACCCTTACCAATGTGTTTAGGTCCCTGAAAGAAAATATAATAACACGAAAGAAGAAAGCAACCAGTTGACATAAGTTGTGAGTAATTATAACTGTATACAATTGCCCATTCTGGGCATGTGTGGAAAGGTCGCCATTGGGTTTGATCTTTATATAGTGCTGGGCGCTGAATATAAACCTTGCTACTTTAAGCACTGGTAAGGGCCATTAATTCAACCTGATTAGAAAGGAATCGAGCTTAGAAACAAATTTAATATGCGAAGAAAAGAAAATAGTGGTTTACTTTTTTCAATGTCCGACAGCAATAATTTTAACGATTCATGGATAAAGTCATGTAATGAAATGTAAGTTTGAATTATCCCACCCCTCTCTTCAAATCATCTTCAGCAGCAGCAGGAACATCCACAAGTTAGCAATGCTAAATTTAACTTAGGTAGACTTGTTGTGAACTCGAACTTCAGCTATCCTGTGTTTGTGTTTCTGTTATTCTGCATTAATGCATTTGTTTTTTTGTATCTGCGACCACGTGTCTTCTTCTTCTTCTTGATCTGAATACTCGTTTCATCAATGAAACGTATGGAGAAAGCGTTACCATTTTTTTAGATTCAATAGACGATTTCAAATTTCAAAAGATAAACCTCTGGACTCATGCTTATGGGATGCTTATGGGCGCTTACTCTTCGCACGTAAAATATTTGTTAATATAAACATGGTCACAAATCCTGCAAAAATCAGGCTCATTTTTAATTATTTTTCAGGGCCACTGTTGCGCAAGACTACAGAACGTACTGGATGAACTTACATTCACAAGCACTTTATCCAAGGCCAAGTAAGAATGCTGCGCTTCGACATATTCTTAAATAGCCATCGATATATATATATATATATATATATATATATATATATATATATATATATATATATATATATATATATATATATATATATATATATATATATATAGATAGATAGATAGATAGATAGATAGATAGAGAGAGAGAGAGAGAGAGAGAGAGAGAGAGAAATAGATGGCTACATAGATTTATAAAGAGACAGATACGGAGACAGACACAGAGAGAGGGACAATACAAAATGCACATATTTAATTCATCTATCCATCCGTCTTTTCAATCCATCCCGCTTTACTTAATTTTATATTTATTGACATGAATTCCTTCGTATAAAACAAATGTACAAACAAACATCTATTTGATACATTAAAATACACATTGGTCTATGTATCCATCCGCTCACCCATCCCTTTATCCTTTCAGTCTCACATACATAAATACATACATACATGAAGATATATAGACAAATATACATATGGACGAACCGACAGGCAGACATTCCAATAGATGGATTTTATGGTGAGAGAGATTCTAGTATACATGCAAATCAATACAGATACCGATATTACGTTGAATATTATGTCATCTATAATATATAAGCAGTTTTAAATGGAAATCTGGCTTATTTCTACTGATAAACCTGAATTAGCAAATTACATCTTACCTTTTATTTTTTCTTTTGTAGATTATGATATGCCAACTGTGGGTGAGTATTTTGTTTTCACTCTCATGTCACATACAAAAATTCTATTACTTTCACTCATATGACTTCCTCTCTACTCTAAAATCATACTGACACTCTAAAATTTTCATTCCCATAACACCTCTCCACCCTAACACATACTAATGCTCTATTACTCTCACTCACACCAACCCCCTTGGCACCCAGACCTATAGTTTAAATGATGTTTTTTCTTCTTTCTAACGTCATAATAATAATAATATGGACAAAACTAATTAGACTAATTGGAAAAGGATTTCAGTTTCGTTAAATACTATACTAACATCGTAATGTCAATATTTAGTCATGCATGTCATATTCAGATTTATTTGCTTTAGACTAATTAGTCATGCACGTTATATGCAGCTTTATTTACCTTAGACCATTTTATTAACAATATTGCAATCACTTTGCAATGCTCTAGACGTAACCAAACCAATATGATAACTAATTAACTTTTAGACTCTAGAGTTTTGCCTATGTTTTAGCCTCTTAAATTAGTTTAAGTTTATTTGCTTTAATTTTTTTTATTTATTATTTTACTTTTATTTGCATGGTGTTCGAGACAAGTAAATCACACAGATTCATATCAGTGGCTAGTCCGTCCCCGCTGAATTTATCATTCTCTATTTATAATGTTGGGTTCTGTCTTCAATGGTGGGTAAGGGAAAGTTTTGTGGAAAACAAAAAAAAGTAACTATATTGACGAGTATGCAGAATTGCATGTTTTGTTTCTGAGTGATTTAATGGCACTCTGCTTTTCAGCTGCTTAACTTTTCAACACATTTGAAGGTATGCATTTAGGTCCACAATTGCACACGATCTTGAGCAGCTTTGATGACTGAACATTTATTTTGTTTGCCCATTCTTCGCTGGATTATTATTATTATTATTATTATTATTATTATTATTATTATTATTATTATTTTGTTTCATATAGACACCCCATTTTTTCGTCATTTAGAGAATTTAAAGCTGAACGTACTTATTGTAGTATATCGTAATGATTTACTCACACCTTTTAACTAATGACCAAATACTCAAACACATTGTCTATTTATTACTTTTCAAATAAATTGTCGGAAATCACTGGAATAAGATATTTACTTAATGAACTAAACTTTTTTCTCTTTCTGTCTCTGTCTCTCTGTTTCTGTCTCTCTCTCTCTCTCTGTCTCTCTGTCTCTCTCGATCTATGGATCCCTCAGTTGCTAAACTGTTTGCGTATGTGAAGAAAAATGAAAACCTGTAAGACACAGACAAAAGAAGCATTCAACAAATGCTTGATAACTTTTTCGCCTAGGTAGTAAAATCTAGGCTTTTTGCTACAATCACTACAACATTATAGTTTTTGAAAATTAGTTTAAATCTATCCTAAATCAACGCACACACAATTTCAGAAATAAGAGTATATCAGTCTATAGGTATGGCGTAATTCTCTCTCTCTCTCTCTCTCTCTCTCTCTCTCTCTCTCTCTCTCTCTCTCTCTCTCTCTCGCGCGCGCGCGCTCGCAAAAAGAAACAAAAAAAGCCCCAAAACAAAACAAAAAACCCCGTAAACGTTAGTTATGTCAGTAGCATTAATGATACTGTGTGCTCATTAATATTTTAAAACAGTAGAATAAATTGCAAGATAATTGCTCGAAATATCACAGACACCTGATCGGCTCGATTTTAATGCCTTCGGGGGCGGGGGGCTACCGCTCTAGCCTACCTGATGGATAATTCATTTATGTGGCTGCTTTCCACGTGCCCAAACACGTTTATACTTTCTCTCCTCTCAGTGCACGATGACCAGCTACAAAGATGAATGGCCAAACGGTGCACGTACACTCTACGGTAATGATAGACTTCTTACTCTGCACAACAGATAGCAGTCAGTCCAACTGACGCGCGATATGCAACACTGATACTGGTGTTGGACAGAGCATCCAACGACCTGGAGTGACTTTCATATTTGTAGAATGAAAAAAAAATGAATAAGATACAAAGCGTAGGTTAAATAAATATGCCTTTCTAGTTTTAAAATGGAAATTATTTGATCATTGCAAATCTCATGGAGCTATTTTTACAAATGAGACCGTAATATCGAAGACAAATAACCTATAAAAGTTACTGCTTTGATGTAAGGAGACTTTAAATTTTATCAATGCTTTTGTATTATTGCTTGCAATCTTTCTTATCAAAAAAGCATTTTTCATCCAGAACATTTGTGCAAATAAATAAATAAATAAATAAATAAATAAATAAATAATAACTAACTAAATATAATGATGGTATATTTTAAAGGAAATATGTTATCATTTAAACGAAAAGCAGAAAACCATAAAAAACAAATTTGTTCCTTGAAATCCATGGCTAACATTTTATTTTGCAAGTTTAGCATGCTTCAATTTTAATCTTTATGTGGTTTATTTACAATATTTGCGAATCTTGCAATGAAAAGAATTATTTCTAATGCAACCAGTACGGGATCCAGAAAATAAATGAAACATGTTCTTACTTAATACATAAACATCAAGAAACTAATTTCATTCCATGAAGATTTCTTTTTAAAAAATTCTTTCTTATTCACTCCCAAAAGAGGATGATAGGAAAAGAGAAAGCTAAGTGTAAAGATCAGATGCTCTCTCTCTCTCTCTCTCTCTCTCTCATATGTAAATTTTCTTTCTCTCTCGAGAGAGAGAGAGAGAGAGAGAGAGAGAGAGAGAGAGAGAGAGAGAGAGAGAGAGAGAGAGAGAGAGAGAGAGAGAGAGAGAGAGAGAGAGAGAGATTTGATTTTTACATATGACGTAGTTCTTTTGCGTGCGCAGAAATGTTGACCTATGACCTTAAAGTTTTTGGACAAATGACAACAATTTTTGTCAATAGTTTCAAAGTTGTTAATATTGCAATAAAACTGGAACGGGTAAAGATACGCATTTTGCAGTGTAATACGTATGGCCATCATTGAAGTACTTCATTTAATTAATCTTCAAAGTAAAATAAGCTTAAACTGACTCTCTGCTAATATATATTTAGGGTTTGAAGTGTTAATACGGGTAAAGTATTGAAGTTCTTTCATTAATACTGTTTTAAGTGCTCATTTTTTATTTTATACTCTTCCTGTATCTTTTCAGGTGCAAGTCTGGGTGGACCGTGGTTCAGCAGTGCCACATCAGCGACACCAAGCCTCGTGATGTTTTTGGGATGTTTATTGTATTTTTTGCTTTTTCTTTTATAGACGGTAGATTCCATTACTGCTATGGAAATTTATGATAGTGTTTAGTGCGTACACAGTCTCTTAGATATTTGGTTGCTTAGTGTTTTTTGTTCAGAACTCCCTTATCAAGGGTTGGATCTTTATTACATCAGAAAGGTTAAAATCAGTTTGCATGCAGAGGGCGTTAAAATGCCATTGTTTAAAAAAAAACCTCCTGAGTGTTTACTACGGGTATTTCATTTTAGATTGTTTTTTGTCGTAGGTACTTATGTAATTGCTATGTTTTATTTAAGGAGACACTATTAGCGGACATATCTTAACGTTGCATATGCGAACGTTTGCGAAGTTCGTACTGAAGTTTAGTCCATACAACGTGACAGTATCGGCATTGATATTTTCGATATAAACTTAGCGTCGTGACATGTATTCATTCATACAAATACTGTCACTTGTTTGCATTTCAACTTTCATTTTAAAATCACAATCTTTCATTAGATCGTCAATTGTTATGAAACAAAAACAAAAATACCTCTCGAATCTTGCAGTGTCATTAAAAGACGTCATTAATTTGTGAATGTTGTGCAAGGTGCAAGATCATTCCGTTACTTTTATTCAAGGCGCAGTGACCTACATAAAGAATAACCAAGGGTAATATCTTTCATGCTGTTTCAACTCCTCTTAATGCTCTGTTGTATTTTGATTTCTCATAAAATCGCTAACTCGAAACCCATTATTTGTTCTTCTGTATTTTGTTTAGTTAATTTGTAATGTTTATAGAAAACTTAAACTCTTGGTGACAGAGCTTCTAAATTTATCGACTCATTATATTTTATCAAAGTACTGAATTGCATAGGGTGAGCAGAAATGTATGTCCAGAAGTACTTATTTTATTACGCCATTGTATATATGTAAAACGAGTATAATTGTCACCAGAATTTATTTTAATATGAAATGAAAACCGCAACAAAATGGCATTTAATTATCCGAATATGATCAATCTTTTTTTTTTCTCACATTGTTTATTTGTAAATATACTTTATAATATACCCACAATATGTTTTAATTATCTACACTGGATGTACACTCTCAAAATGACCAATGAAATATCTACTTCATGCTTCATACGAGAAGATTAGCATGTTCTTGACGGAGTCAAGTCATGGACGGAAAACAATATGCTATTTGAAGATGGCGATGATAGGTCCTAAATGTAGGGGAAATAAACGTGTAAAGACAATTTAAAATGTTTCCCTAATCTAAATGAATTATGCCAAAATTGCCAAAATTGTAAACCCCAACATTCACTAATGCTTCCAGTTTTTAGCATCGGATTAAAGACGCGTTTGTTTGCACCGTGCTTGGGGTTTTATTCCCCAAGCAAGAAACTAAATCTTTTCCAGGCAATTTATCCACATTTGATCCAATAAAATGCCAAAAGTTCAGCATGCCATTGCAAAGTTTATCCAGTAAAATGCCAAACGTTCAGCATGCCATTGCAAAGTTTATCCAGTAAAGTGACAAACATTGAACAGGCGTTTGCAAATGTTGATCCAGTAAAATGACAAACTTTGAGCATATCCTTATAGTACTAAATAAATATGGGTACAACTGGCGGGCTGCAATCTTGAGTTGCTATTACGTCAGCAAGTTAAAATTCATGGCTATTTATGTTTCACGGCATTATTAAGTATAATTGCTAGTTGTACAGAAAACTCAGAATCGAGTAAATTGTACTATTTTTTGTTTTTTCTTTACATCAAATAATCATTGTAAATAATTACACACATTTATGTCAAGTTTTCGTATTTTTATACACGTATTTGTTCGTTTTGGATTTTCCGCCTTAACCCAGTATTCGTCTGTTGCATTGTGTAAAGAGTTTCTTTTCAACGTATTTTTATGTGCGCTTTTGATGTTTTATTTTACGCGTTGATTCGTGCCGTACTTAGTTTTCAATAGACAATTCTGTAATGTCCTACAAAAGTCAGTTTTATATATCTTCAAACTTCATGCTATTGAAAGGTTTATAATTTTTTTCTTATTGAACACAAACACCATAATTATTTTAAAAGCAGTCCTAATCATCGGTGTGCTGCATCAGTTTTATCAAGAATATAAGTCGAATCGAAATGCAGAACACAAAGACTCAGGTCGACGCCGTATAATGCGCCGACATCTCTGGATATGTTCCTTTTGTTGAGTGCAATCAACAAACAACATAGACACTCATCTGTCCGCGCATTATACGCCGATAGATTAGGGTCTATGGTTTTTGCAGTTGGACTATGCCTTTAAGTTAATACAGACAATACTTATTATACCTACCATTTGACTATATGTTAAATTTTAGAAAATGCATGGATGAATTATTAAAGTATATTGAGTATTTCTAAGTCCATTTTGAGTTTCTGTTTTAGGAACTGAATATATATATATATATATATATATATATATATATATATATATATATATATATATATATATATATATATATATATATATATATATATATGTGTGTGTGTGTGTGTGTGTGTGTGTGTGTGTGTGTGTGTGTTTATTAGCTTAACGCCATTTTCAGCAAATGGCAGGCTATAATTGGTGGCCAGAATATTTGGTGGAGGATGAAAACTGGAAGAACCACGGACAAACGGGAAGCTACTTGCAAGCTTTCCCAAACACACCATCGTAGCTCGATTCGAGACTTCGACTCAAACGATCAGAGGTGAAATATGTGAGCGATCTGCAGAGGCGAGCGCCTTAGACCTCTCGGTCACCCGATTCGCAACTGAAAATAGAATCAATCATACCTACAATCCAGTTTTAAAATTTCTATCTGAGCAAATCTACTCCCCACAGCTAATACTTTTTATTTCTTCTTTTCTTCATACGTGTATGACTTTTGTCACTTATTATCAATGTAATGAAATTTGTAATCTTCTTTCAAATAAAACCACTCTAATACGACAAGGGCTCATTTGAATACCTGAAACATCCTGTGTCAGAATTTATATCTGTATCTATAAATACTAACACTATTCCAAATATGATGACTTTATGTAATACATTAGGCACAGGATGAAGGAGGCAATCCACCTTCAGTTAGCTCTTTTATTCTATTTAGATGAGTGACATTCTGATGTCTTTCAACATGAACAACGGCAAATGGATCAAAATCGAAAGCGGAATGTCAGTATGAACATTTATTTACTAATATTACCAGTTATTGCGGCTGTACATCTCAGTTGGTCACAGTGTTTACAATAATTCCTGAAGATGTCTCGAAGAAAACGTGCGATATAAGTACTAATTGGTATTAATGGTTTAGGACACATGCGAGTATCTGGCTGCGCAAACGTTGCATGGATTTGACTGGGTGTCCAACTGTCAACATTGCCCTTAGCCGTCGCAAAGAAAACGTTATGACCCTTGACCTCTGACAGATAGCTCTTATTGTTATATATTCATTTTTGTTTCCGTTAACTTTACGTTGTCAGAAAGTGCAGTATTTTTCGATACTACACGGCTTCATACTACACGACATGTGTACCTGAAAAAAGAATAATGCATTGGAACTATGGAACTACTTTGTAAACGAACCATCTACACTCATATAGCAGACGCTTTAGGTTTTGGTTGATTAGATTTTTTTTGTGAATGAACTAAACAAGCTGCTTCGTCCATTTGAAAGCAGATATGATAAAGTTAACGATAAGGACGAGTTCACTGAGTCACAAATTAAACTTTCAAACAAGCAAACATGAACGTGATATTCGCAATGTCAATAACAAACGTGAGACACGCAGTAATTGAAAATGCCTTTCTGATCATTGAAACAATTGTTTAGAAGAAATATTAGTAACTTTTCGCAAATAGAATGGTTCCGATTATAACCAGTGCTCTCTAGGGTATATATAATAGCAAAGAAAAGCATACTGAGGCCAAGGGCCATCTCATATCTATCAGAGACGTACCATTTTACAAGTCTGTCAACCCAACACTAAATTCGAGGGGACAAATTGCAACTGAAGGCTATGGTAGATGTTACGTATATGTAATTTAATTACTTGTGTGTTAGTTTTAAATTCTTTTTATTTTAATTTTGTTTCATTACATTTTATTGTATTGATAATTTTCATTGGATTTGAGTCTCTTTTCGGAAAATTGGCTTGACCCGATTAGATTATAACAGTTACTTCAGCATTATTTTTAGCTCACCCTGATTCATAGATTTTGTAAACATCAAGTGAAAACGATTGGTCTGCTTGCGTGATAGCTCTAATTTGTAACCAACTTTTTTATTGAATCTTATAGTAAGATTCGTTAAGTTCTTTCAAGGCGTACGTGCAAATCATCGTTGTTTTTTTTAATGCACTGTTCAAATTAGTGGTCACTTAACCCATCACGTGAGCCACCATGTGATCTAAAATCGAGGCTTAAAACAGCCATTTGTTAGTAGATCTATCCAGTCGTATTTTAAACCTTGAGGGCTCAAGAGGTTTTCATTGTTGTTGCCAGCTTGTTCTGAAGTTCGTTTATTTTTTGGAATTTAATAATTCATTCTCTAGAAAACTACACAAGTGCTTCATATTTATAAAAGTTCTGGGAGAAAGATATTCAGTGGAAATTCTGGAATTCTAAACGGAAACATTATAAACTGTGATTCAATCGAGGATCTGTTGCCATCAGTACAACGACCTTATCTGACGTCATCGCCTTCCATATTGGAACGTCATCGAGATTCGAACCTGGATTCAATTAGAACTGTTTAGTGATAGGACTTATATTTTTCAATTCTAGGATTAATATTTGGATTATATTCACAAACCGTAAGTCCTATTTCCTATTTTGACGTTGTTTTTTAGGGAAATAATCATTTTTGTTAAATTTATAAAGCTTGTTGGCTTCATTCTTTTCTTTTGTTACTTTTGTACGAGCCTACACGTAACAAGAGAAAACTTCGAGTCTCAGAGCAATTGATCCAAAACGACGAAATAATTGTTTCGCTGACTAAATGGTATGCCACACAACAGCTGCTTTGCAAGTTTACCCGTTTAACTATTTTGATACAATGTTAGACTAGCGATAGAAGACATACACTGTATGATACATGTCATAGCTGTGGTCCCTCCATCAGCAAGCATGCAAGTGACAAGACATAAATATATGTCTTCTTTAGCTGGTAATAAGAATGGCAATAAATATACTTACATTTATGCATCATGAATTTCCTCAAAATGAACTTTCTTAGTTCTGCAAATCCGAATGACATTACCCATATCATGGGAAACCTGATATACACCGATATGGTACTGTAATTTCGACAACATTTCCAGCTGAAGTCACATTCCTGTTACTGCACGGAACTGACCCAATAAATCCAGTCCATCGCAAGCAGAAATGCAGAACTGAGCTGGATCAACAGAAAAACAAAATCCATCCATTCCAGACCAACTGGAAAAGTTATTGTTTCAATGCGCATTCATTCACAATATGACTACAAATTTCAGTTTATAAATAGACCAGAACGAAAATTAATAAAGTCGATAACACGACGAATTTCAAAGGTCGCTGGGCGGTGCTATGTGCGCATTAATATTGTTACTGTGTATTTATGAATCTGCGATTGTGTATTTATTTTGAAATACAGCGTAAATTCAATTACTTTGTTTCTTGTAGTGTATTCCTTTATTATTAAGCCTTAGGTACGAAAACGAAATGAGGATATAATAAAAAGGTTACTGCATTTGTATGGGAAAATATGAACTCCTTTTTTATATTAATACTGTACTCCCAAGGTCGTGTAGTATTACTTACAAAAAACTCGTTCATATTTTCCCATACAAATACAGTAACCTATAAATAAAAGATATATCATTGATCTACATAATGATAAACACTTATTCAGTTTTGTTTAATTTTTTATTATTTAAGGTTATGATTTTGAACTTCATTACTTGTTTCCATATTACACATAAAATAGGACAAACGTTAACCATTCGTTATATAGTTGCCTTAATACTTTTATTTATATTTATATGTATATGGAACTTGGGCCTACTTAGAAAAATTCAAATTGTTTAAAGTACAGATGCTTGGTTCAATGAAAATGAGGCATTACTCCACGTGACATGGAAATTATAAGACTTTTATATGTGAGTTTGAACTTAATTTGCATTAGCAAGCAATAGAACGTGAAGAAAATTGCTGCTTTTGACGGTGGATAATGGTAGTCTAACAAGGTGCTCTCCGCCATTTTTTTCTGATATTGCTGATGGGGAGACCAACTATGCGAGACACGATCTGTGCTGGAGCTTCCAAATGATAATAAAATCATAAATCAGGTCACCGATATATCTAAAGGGAATCTGACAATAAAATCATCGATCAGTTTACCAATATATTTAAGGCGAAAATGACAATAAAATCATAAATCAGGTCTCCAATATACTTGAGAGGAAGCTAATAACAAAATCGTCCATCAGTTAGTTTAGTCTTCCAGTGGCCGCGTGATGCTTTTATTTTTCCAAACGTTAAATATCTTTAACTTGCTACTTGAATAATTATAACAATCTGTCATTTACTTGGAACACATTAGATATATGGTTCTACGTAGAGATATTGAAATGGTTTAGTTTGCGACATGATACTTCGCCATTGCTTAGGATGCAATGTTAGGTTTTCAGTCCCATAACGGAAAATGAGACTAATGGATTTAAGTGGGTACGGCATCAATTGATCTTTGACAATCTGTTTTCTTGATAATCCATGAAAGAAGTCATTATCACCCAAGACACGTCTTTAGTATTATTAATAGATGAAGAAATTATCACCCAAGACACGTCATTAGCATTATTAATAGATAAAATCGGAGGAATTAAATGTCTAATGCGATGGGGAAATACTCGTTTATGTTTCAAATGGACGTTTGTTTTGTATTTTGTTTTGGGCACAATGATAACACGGACATAATCTAACGAACGGGATGCCATTCTGTCCCTCATGACAGGAACTTCGGAATATAAAACTATGAGATCAGACTATGCAATTAATAGGAACACATTTAAATTATGCGAATATATTTTATTTTTCTGGTTAGTACCGATATACGCGCTTATAGGGGAGATCCAGATCTACTATCGCATGGTCATATCTAGGTCTATGTAGTTCGTTAGGACCAATAAGCAGAATGAATAACATCGACCCCTATTATCGGGCCCATTATGGAGCTAGATGAATACCTATTTAGACTGGTATCACAATGATGACACTTACGTCGAACATGCGCATTGATCGACGGATTGTGTGGGTCCAGAAAACGAACACAACAATGGATGAAAATGGAAGTGAAACGACACCGACAAGGGTCCTTCACAGAATACGCAATAATGGTATCATTAAAAGGATTGAGACCGCGGTTACTGATATGTGCTCACTCCTTCTACACCCAATGGCTTTGACCACGTATTAAACGTGGATACAACGCTCATGAATCCCCAAGGGCGACAAACGCGGGTTCGGGACCGTGGTTTTATCGATCTTAAGATCGCACTGACCGACCAAGGTTCCCAATTCCAAAATCCATTTTAATTTTTCGTGACCTATTCCCCACTGGGGAGTCTTACGATCGTGTACATGGGCAAGTGTAATCCTTGTGAGCCCAAGCGAAGTTTTCACGGGGTGCTCCAGCATTTTACTTGTAGATATCCTACCACCGTTCAGTACGGGGAATGCAGTGCAGTGAGCTCGCAGACAGATAAGTTGAATATGCCAAGAGATCGATATCGGCTGACAACGCATACATTATTCACTATTAGAGGATTATATATATATATATATATATATATATATATATATATATATATATATATATATATATATATATATATATATATATATATATATTCCGATTAGAAACTTCACCGTTTGACACATATAGTACTGTGAAAGAATTCACATCTGCAGCTAATGCGGGAATGAAATTACTACACTAACAGTGTGTTTGCACAAAAGAGATTAAATCGCTATTAAGGCTAAATGCGTCATATCGGTTTATCAATGAGGCCCAAAAGATGCTGCACAATTTTTCAAGTGCGTACTCTGAGTTGATTGACAAATTAAATGAGTTAGGGATCGTGTTCAAGCGAGCACAAGGAAAACTGGGCTAAGAACATAATACAGCTCCAAAAAAGACCTAATATGATCATGTACAAGTAACATGAAAGTATACCTGCCTTTTGTGTACTTCTCGGTATCCTTATTCCACGGTATCGTTCGGATTACTTTATTTTAATTCGCCTTGACCTAAAATAACGGAAAAATAAAACAATGTCCAATTCCTTATTTATCATTAAACGTTTCTGCAATATTATTTTTGTAGTATCACGCTTTTCCTTGTCAATATCTACGGCTTTTTCTTGAGGATAGTTCCCACGTTCGTGTTGGCAAGTCTTTGCCGTCACTCGAGATAATACTTGGCGATAGCTCGGCAAAGCGTCAATACACGCTTACCACTAAAAAGTCTTGCATCAAATCGTAAATAGCCGCCCATTGTACATTGGCATCCAATTATTTTAAACGCCTTGCAGTGATTGGATATTGACTCTTTGCTTTCTGTATCTTTACTCTTGAATAACTTTTCACAGAAATCCCGCTATACTCGTTCCTGCTATTTTCCCATGCTGCATATGACCTCCTGATATTCTTTGTCACCGTGAATGATTGTTTAGTCATACATACCAAAGTCATGATCATACTCCATAGGTGTTCTTACATTATTGTTAAAGGGATTTCTCCAATTAATTGTCCTTGACAATAATTACCGAAGATCTTCAATGTTTTCCTCTATGACGGTTTGCTGTCTACACTGTTCAGTCAAATCCAGCACAAGCTGCCGATCATATCCTATGCGTGGTTTTGCTACACTTTTATCCGATATAACGGGCAATCAGTCAAGGTTAAGCGAAATGGATCTGACTACAGCTTTGTACTCAATCGTGGTTGCCCCTCCTTGGTGGATCCGGTAAGAATATTGAGAAATCTAATGGAGTTTATTGGGTAGTGGTACCGAAAGAGCTCAAGAATGTATGTTTTGTGGCTTGAGCAACAACGTGAATTCACACACGCGGAAAATCTTATTCGGTCGAACAAACATCGCTTTAAGTGTATATTTTGTACCAAGGTAAGTTTGTCCTCGATCGAATCACCATTTACGTGTACGGGTGCAGGCGGATCCTAAAATAGACCTTGACGGCAATTGCGTAAATGACTTGTAATTCGTCTCGCACAATACTCGGTGCTAGTGATACTAGATGTTAGCTCATTGGCTGCCCCTGAACATTAGTTCGGTCCGAGATAGTTAAATGCATCAACGGACTACGCAGGGTAAATAAAACGACGTTGTCTGCTTTCTAATTCTCCTTGGGCATACTGAACCAGATTGTTTTCGACTAAGTCTATCGAATGAGGCTGCGAAAGACGTGAGATCGCTTCGCAGGTGGCTGAGATTTTTCTGCCGCATAGTCGTAGCGAGTCTCAACCAGATCCTAGAAGTGCTTTGTCAAGGTCCAGCTGCCGAAGCCGAGACCACGTGTGTAGACACGTCTCAATGCATTTGTGATTTTTGATGAGTCTTAGCACTTCAACGGCTCGTCTTCATTGTATCCGCTGGTAACATCTACGACGGGTAACGCATATTTTATGTGTATATGCGACCATCGCGTGCTTGCACACTGCGTCCGCGACCATGTACCCGATCCTGTGAGAGAAAGCAAATATCAGCCCGCTGAACTTCGTTGGGTGTAGAAAGACCAAACCGTCGACGGGAAGTCTGCATCGGGTCTTGTAAATAAATCTGTCACAATGCTTCTTTTGGCAGTCACCCCCAGACGATATCAAGGTATCTCTTTAATGCTCATTAACTTTTCAACTGCTGCTTCGCCAAGCGGACTGTAGTAAATGGTGACCAGTTTCTAGTCCATGTTTATTTTATCAATGTGCTTTGTCCCACAGTCCAATGCTTGCTTTTGATAATCCATCTGTCGATTCCCTCTCTGACAACTGATTATGCAATCACATTCAAATCATGGATGAGATCCACATTGACTTCTTGACGGCTACGGATATCATTTCCTTTTTTATACACGAGATTATTAACATAAACCTTTGTACTAACCTAAACCCGTACCTGAATCATCTCACGAAATTGAACCCTAACAATCGCTCAAATGTACACATATACGACTTCAAGAACCTTACTCAGACAAAAACTATATTCTCTGGCAAAAATGACGCTCACAAAGACTTGAAAAAGTGCGGAATGCGCAAGTACACCCCGATCCCTCATACGAACGTCGGTCCCCATGAACATTCAACTGAACCCGAACCCGTTCTGTCACCGTTCCTCATGTTGCAAACGATACTGCCATCCTGCGAAAAAAACTTATAACTAGCAGGCTGCAAGAGCATAAACAACCGTATGTAGGAAATGGCTGTGGTCAATGGTTGCCCGTATATGTGACGTACAATATGTTCACAAACCTGTGGGCAGGGTGGAAACACTCGTGTGGTCGGTTCGCCAGGAGTAATCAATGAGTGGTTACTTTTCGCGTAGTAATACACACAAACTCATTGAAGACATCGATGATGTATATAAGACTGATGATTAGTTCTGGGGTGCTTCCCGTTGAGACGCTTTGCATTTTACACGAAAGCAATGCTACAATGCAACGTGTTGTTGAAAATACAACCCCAAGCGTCACAGCGACGATCACAATCTTGTCAACGAAACCAGAATTTCGCGTGATTTTCTGGACGTCAATTTACGTGGAAGATATCTGTACACTGGAGATCACACTACCTTCGTCTCGCGTTTATAGCAGTTGGCCTAATATCCGATAGATGCCGTTTGGAGGCCTCGAAGCAAATAATTTACTTTTGTTCTTGTCGGACGCTGGCGCAATGTGGAACGCTGTTTAACTTCCCATGGGCACGTACGAGATTGAATTAATCAATGAAGAGACCCGACGGAGGATTTCGTTTGGAACCGCAAATACTCTTAAAAATTTATGCGTATACAAACCCACATTAAGCCTTTCAAGCTACATCGAATCTCCACAGTACGCTGTTGACATCGGATATTCCTCACTGTTCTTGGATGGTTGAATATATTAACTAGATTCCCAAACACAATGCGTGCAGGACTCGATGGTACCAGTTACAATATAACGTATAATGTAAGGATCACCATTGCGGTTCAGGTTAATCTGACCGGTGACACCATCATCGACAGTTACCTTTCAAGTTCATCCAGAGTAATATTGTAGGGTTATATATTGTTCAGTTTTTTCCCCCGAATGTTGCCCCTGATTTTCTTTGAAAATACGCGTGCTGAACCTCCGCTCAGAGATTCTGACGATACAACTGTACATTATAAATCGACCTGATATTTAATACATTGACAGACGCCTATTCGTATTATCTACGCGAGAAAACCCGTTTACGTGACATATTGCTTTAATGGCCTTGGCAATGTTGTCCTTGGATTGCTCACATGGGCTCCAGAGGTTCTTACCGGCCAGGCCTCGCGCGCTGTACAAATTGCAATGCGTATCAATGATATCATCAAAAGCGCTGATCGGATGGATTGAAAAATCTGGATCACAAGCGGTCCAGTCAGTTCGAGATCACCAACGACGGTTGGTGAATCAGAAACCTTGGGAAGCAAAAGTTTAGCTCCCGTCAGTAGAAACAATATCGGCCCCGGTTAGTAAAATTGTAAATGAAGCTGATGAACAATGTCTAGGTAGTTGACACAAACCAATACCGATTCCATGATTGCAAATCTGGCAATCTGGAGAGGCCCTGGACGGCAAAAGCCGTTTCAACAAATGATAATAGACAAAACCGTCGATTATTAGTGGAAACTTTACTTTCACCGTGGCCCGATTCAAAGATATATCCTATGCCGCATGGGACATGGACGTGCCAGTGTTACTAGATTCCGAAATAACCAAAATTACGCTTTCGAGGCTAAGGTACCAGACGGTCGTGGGGGAATAGAAGTTCAGATTCAGGAAAAATCTACGTATTTTGTTCCGTGCGAGGCATTCTTTGAAGTTCAATGAAAGTAACCGGAGACAATCTCAATTTTAATTTTGTATTTTTTTAGCGCGATGAGGCCAGATTAAAGCTAACCGGGATTTTTCCTGTGTTGTTCCTGCTCACACATATATGCAGATTTTGCAGAGACGCTAGTAAGGTTCTTTATGGGGCCAAATGTACAGTTGTGCTAACGTGTAAGGTCAACGACCATGATGCAACTTAGCATGATGTTGTCACTGTTGATGATAAATTTGTGTTCCCTAAACTTTCATTTTGGATGTCCTCACCAAGTCCATCACTGGTCCAAGAAGCACTTTTTACGTCATTTATAAAGTCTGGCCGAACATCTATGATTTCATTCTTCACAATGACCTCATGCTTTGTGTAAAACGGCGTCATAGGAGAATTATCAATGCAAATAAGAACTCAACAAGGTGTAAGTGCACTGTGGAGTTTTTTTTTGTGTATGTTGCATTTAAAACCAGGGACAATCTGGACTTGCAACTGGAAAGTTCGAGGGTATTTTCAAATAATCAGTGATTGAGATATCGCTGAGGTTAAAGAGCCACTAAGAACCCATCCAAGACATTTTGTTTTACTTTGAAAATAAACATGTCGCACGTGTGTATCATCGACTGTTGAAATACATGCATCGAGATCAAAGCATTTACACGGGCTTGCCGTTACACAGTAAGACTTCGCTACACTGTACCCAATTTATTACTTTTCTCTTGATCATCTAGCCCTGGTTAAGCAGTCCGCGATGGACATGTACTTGAAAGCTCGTATAGAAGGACTTGCTGGTGATCCAGAGCATAGATATATCGACGTTGTTCTCTCCGACAAGACTGTGTCGTTGAATGCATGTTTACTGACGCGTCTGTTGAGAAATCGTAGTGGTTTTCTCAGGCTCGCAGTGAACAATGTAACGTTTTAAATAAATGTCATATCTGCGTGAGCGAGTCGAGGCCGCCTCAAAAAGATCTCAGCCACAACGAAAAAGAAACCGGAGTTCATGTGAAACTTACCAGAGGACAAGTTATTCAGAAAAACCACTTTGATATTGACACCAACACAGTTTCAGCATTTCGAAGCAGCCAAACATCAACATCGCTTTTTAATTCTTAAGTTATCAGCGGCTATCGCCTCGATGAAACACGACGATGGAATACTTCCAGTTCTTTTGGCGACTACACATGGGATAGATCTGAGAAAGGTGGTCTGAGAACGAAGAGGGTTCATAAATAAAGAAAAAGGACTTAGACTATCCGGGCGTGAGGGCCAACTGCTGTCAAGCCAAGGTCTTCGGCTGCGGTGTTCTCGTTGACCAATTTTGATTTACTCGCGATGAGAAAACCTGTCATGATTTTACAAGGGGTCTTATTCGGGATGAACTCGGAATTATGATCCTCAACACGTGGGAAACAAGAAGAGTTAACCCGAATTCGACAAGAGGACCTGGTACTCAGTCGTTGGTTATCTACAAATAAGTTCCCCGAAGGTGAGAAATCACCTATCGCTGTTATATTCAACGATGCCATTACAAATCCAGACAGATGGATCAATATGCGCAAATTTTGTCATTGAAGTACTGCATGTCCTTGCAGGAAGTCCGACCTCGCGCGCGCTTATTGATTTTACATTATCAACGTCGCTTAGAAGCTACACTCGTAATATACAAAAATACCAGTTGACATGGATGTAGCCAGTTTAGCAAGCAACCAGGCTGTTGTTGGTGTCGACCCAATGGAGCTTGTGATTTTTCATACAACCGGAAAATTGCTACCGTTCAATATTGATATGAACGACATTGTTTTGAAGCCGCGATGTGTCATCGCGAAAAACCTGGCCGAAATCACTGAGAATGATGGAATCAGAGACTCTGTCATTTTGATTGTCTTTTGCAAGAAATATGCTGACAATGCTGATGCTGTAACTTAGCAATACGTGGATGTAAAGACCGCCTAGGTGGTTTCAGCTGCACCATCATATTTAAAGGCATATTAACCTGCGATGGAAAGTAGACGACATGATAGCAGAGCAAACGGCCGACTTGTTTTCATTGTTGTCGGGGGATAGCACAGATAGACCTAACTTTAACATCGTAATGGTGCACGAGTAATTTAGACACTGGCCATTTTCTGCATAATTACTTTCAGATTTTATAGACTTAAATAATTTGATTTCAGAGATGAAGAGGGGACAGCATTATTAATTTTAATTAAAAAATAAAATTTCAAAATTCATTTTATTTCCACGCCAATTTAAATGGGATTGTATTATATGGTGTTGATTTCTGATGTCTTGACCCACTATGACGTGGTGAATAATTTAATAAGGAAATTTTCCATACGTACTCAAGGTATGTATCCGACAGTTACAGTTTAGACTTGAAATATATAATGGGGACAAAACAAAGTTATGTAATTTAATCATTTTGTTTTGAGAGAGATGGAGGCTGTGTCTACTGTGTAAACTTTCACGCGGTAACAATTGGAGATGATTCACGCGAACCGTATAACAACAGACGACTTCCTTAATCTGTTAGGCTAAAGCAATGGATCAAACAGCTTTGCTCCTGGGACAACACACTATTATGCATTAAGATTCATTAATTTTTTGTCATAACATAAAACAATGTTAAGATATCAACATCAGTTTACATAATTTGCACCTGCCGTTTGGGCTTGAGAACTGCTGTACCACTTACAGGCGACACGTGACCATATTGCACTTGTTCAGCTCTATGTTTGGACAAGAAACTCCAAATGACTGCTGCAGTTCGACCGTCTTTAAAACGCGATTTTCAGCATCTTTACATTTGACACAAGTTTAACGTTCCAAGTTTTCACGCTTCTTCTAAGCGAAAAGCAATAAAAGACAAGATATAATGAAAACAAGCCAAGATTATGCAATTTCGTTCTATCAAACCATAAGATGTTTAAAGAGAAGTAATGTGACGTGTGCAAGTTAATGCCAAAACCAACAAGCCGATAGAATTTTGGATCAAGAACTAAAATAGAAAATTTAAATGAGAGAGAGAGAGAGAGAGAGAGAGAGAGAGAGAGAGAGAGAGAGAAACTCCTTTAGTTTCAACCTTTAGTCCAGGTCAAGCCTTACAAAATGACACTTGTACTGAGGTACGGCGAACGACGGTACAATTTAATTAAATCATGTAGTAACAGTCTTGAAAATGTTCTGTCCCTTGTACCTCTGCAAATATCCAGTTTTACCGTCCAAACATATGGCAAAAACAATTACTGTTATAATTTGCATATATCAAATAATATTCAATGACCGTACTCGGGGATTATGTTTAATGATCTGTAATAATCCGAGCAAACAGACGAATCGACACGGTCAGATATATATATATATATATATATATATATATATATATATATATATATATATATATATATATATATATATATGTGTGTGTGTGTGTGTGTGTGTGTGTGTGTGTGTGTGTGTGTGTGTGTGTTCCTGTGTAAATTGAAGCAAGTTAACCATAATTATCGCTTGGAATCGACATTAATGCAAGTATCGTATATGGTATTGAGCAAGTAAACGGAATCTAAATATATACCTTTAAATAACTGGTTCAGCACGTAATATGTTTTAAAGAATCTGTCATGTAACTAAAGAGAAATGACCGACAAAGAAGATTTTTAAATGCATCACTCTTATGTACAGTGAGTGATTTATAAAATCTTTCTTTGTAAAGGCCTTGTGACCACATAAACACGGTTTGCATCTGTGAAATCAATCTACCTTTAACGAATATGTCAATGATCAAAGGTCATTCAGAACTTTGTAAGCCATCATTTGTCATCGTGGTATAATGCCGCCAGTTTTAAATCACAACAGTCTATAAACTTTGATGTAAACTGAAACCATTTCCTATATTCTGTCCAATGAAACAAATAAGCAAGAGTTATGGATGGATACAACGAAAATATCTGCGGTTCGATTCATTCCGATCGGAAGTGTTGGCAAAAGTGATGTCAAGTGGCGTAATACTCAAAGCAAAACCATTCACAAATAATAAGTCATAATTTTAAGCCAACTGGTAACAGTACGAAACAGAAAACAAAGAAGTTAAATCTATTTTCTCTTAGACACAATGATGTATGTAATAAATAGACAGTATAG
>JAECUM010040329.1:10000-13279 GCA_016617855.1 Megalonaias nervosa | reverse complement strand
ACTTCAAGATCCATCAATATATACAATCTGCATCGTTGCATGGAACGTATGAAGGAAACTTGGTTGCAATAGAGTGTATAGAAGTAATCCGCTAGTTGAAGAAAAAATACATTACGAGACTATACATATCGCATTCTCTCAGACTGAATGAGATTATTAGGGTCCTTCTGAAATTTTAAAATGAAAAGTTAAATTAGATTTATTTCGGTAAGGACGACTCCACTTTGTTACTCTTCTTACGAAAAGGAGAATAACTTTTTACTAGAAACAGATTGCTGTCAAAAGTTTTGTTTCATCGGTGCGAACGGATCTTTTCTCATTTAATGAAATTTAAAATAGATTTTCGTTTATTTTCTTTGTAATTAATATGGCATCGGCCACAGTTACTGTCTTCCTGTATGCTGCTAGGCCTGATCCTATTTAAAGTTCGGTGTAGGAAGTATGGGCAAATATTATGACGTAATAAATTACAAAGTTTTTGTATTCGTCCAATCAGAGAAACCGTTACATAGATACACAGCGGTCGCACTGAGTTTGCCCAGTTGTCCGTATACAAACTAATTTGCATAGGCTCTCCAGTGACGTGCTGAATCAACGCCATTGCCTGTAAAGACCGTTTGACCCTTGTGTCAGATTTGCTTTGAATTGCCATTTCAGACATTTTATCATTGAAATTTATGAGAAAAAACGATTAAAAGTTAGTAGTAACAGTAATAACTTTGCTGACTAAAGTCTTGTCATTTCTATATTTTCCGCAACATTTTGAGAATTTCTTGCAAAATGAGGTTTAAACAAGAGCAGTCTTTTCGGCAAGATATTTTATGATTTCAGTTGCGCATTTGCATTTTGACAGAAGCGAGATCGCCACTTGGAGAGCAGTTTTACTAATTTATTACACGCTTCCAGCGAGAGATGATTTTTTTATTGTCACCTGATACGTAACACTGCATTATGACGCATGGCCATTATTCATGTCGCACGGTCAAGAATGGCATCATCGACTTCTAAGTGACACCATAACGTTAATTTCTCAGCGTCATGCACTTGAAACGGCATTTGTACAATCCCAAAACAAATTAAATTGCCTTTTTTTTTTTCTCTAAATAATGCAATAAAACAATTATAGACCGTAGTTTAGACGAAGATGAAATTTAACAAACCCGTATCGTATTGTCTGCTGTTTCAAAGTTTATTGGATCATTAGTTAATATTTACCCCAAATAATGTTAATGCTTCTAATATGTACGAAGCGGCGGTGTGCACACTTTTTAATCACACCATCTGAAGGAAAACTAATTACTCATAACTAATTTTGGCATGTTTTAATCAATCTCAGAGTGACGTTGTTAGTGAAGGTAATTTCCCTTTGATAGCCAATACTGCACCTGTACACGACATTAGATTCGGGTTGACAAAACTCTGTAGGAAGAACTTAGCGCTCAACATCGATTAATGTAAACCAGCTTATATCGAGAGTTATTAAGTGATGAACATGGTCAAAGAAAATTAAAGATTTGAGGAATATGTTTAAAATGACATGAACTTCTCAAAATTATTATCAATCAAAACAAATATTCTCTGGCGAAAGTGTAACAAAATATAGACAAAATGTTGTGAAGTTAAATTAACTTGAATCGTACATGTTATATAGTCAAAACTACCGACGTATTACATCATTAATTAACCCACGCTGCTTTTATAAACTGCCTTCGGACTAAAGGCGTCATTATGTAATGATTCACACAATGCCCAGGTTTACTGGCGTTATCCCTTCATTGGAAATTCAAATAAACACTGACAGCTGGTGGTTAATGTGCAGACCATTTCGATTAGTTAATTCCACTACATCCATTTCTTTTCTTACGAAATTGGCTACTGATATGACACGGTCTCTACAAGTAACAAACTTGACACACCATATTTATTATAGTATAAGTCGTGTCTTACTACAAATTGCACAGACCACAATAATGCGCCAGCAGATCTGGGTTATCATGTTTGTTACGAGTAATTAGATCAAGGGTTTTGTTATGTGAAGTTGGATCCGACTTTTAAGCGAGTATAGGCGGTGAAATGTGATACAGGTGATTAAGTTAATTGTCGATAAATCTCGACAATACTGTTTATTTAAAACACCTCATATATAAAGGTAAAGCTCAATATATCGTACAAGGATTTTAATAATGAAACTGCCTATTCCATTATTTCAGGAATAATGATAATGAAATGGCCTATTCCATTATTCTCTGCTTATCATCCTATCATATTCTACTACTGTTGATTAAAAACGTGTACCTAAGTATCGAATATGAACAGTCGCTTTAAATCGTATTTCCACAAGCCATATCTCAAAAAAGCTTAAACATGTCAGATTTTAGCTGCTGTAACATGTTTACATTTTATTAACCCGGTATCGGTACTACTGTTTTCTTAGGCAAGTCGTGGTTGGCTGGATGCTTCGTACAAGAAATGAATCTTTTGTTAACAAAGCAGTATATTGCAAAGCCGTTTAGACTTATCACAATGACTATCAAAAAAGTTCTTCGAAGAAGTATTTTGTTAATATTTCAAAAATAAATCTTCATTTTAAAGAAAATTGAAAAGATATTGACGGAGGAGAAAAGGGTATTACTTTGCCATACGTCGCTATGGCTGCCGTCTGAGTAATATAACGCGTTTACATTTAAAATTCCAACTCGGATGTTAAAAGGGAATTTTAAAAAAAAAGAATAAAATGCATGTACTCTGTACAGCATATGTTGTCACGTTTACAAAGTTTTAAAATTTAATGTGTAGGCGCCAATTGTTGAGTGATTTAGAAGGTTCGCACTTAAAATCAATGCGTTGTAGTTTCAAAATTTAGTTCCAATGTCAAGAACAATAACAACGGATTTAGCATACCTACGTGGTCTCTCACGAAGTGTATTCGAGATGGATAATCTAGAACACCAGATTCGTTGCACCATAAATGTTAGCTATGCTGAGAAACTTAAACACAATATTGTACTTATAGGTTATTATTGGTGTAAACGACCTGTCAATTGAACAGATGTATCGGAAGAATTTTTACATACGGAGGGACATTCAATTCAACTGGATTCTAAGTTCGGTTCTAACCATGGGATTCATACAGATTCAAAACAAACATTACGCATGGAATAAAACCGATATACGTGTGATCGTGAACCAGTGTACTAGTATTGTGCTTTGTATATGAAAGTAAATATAGGAAATTCATTTACTGCTGTGCAGTTCCAATCAATACATTTATGCAATTCA
>JAECUM010040329.1:0-5000 GCA_016617855.1 Megalonaias nervosa | reverse complement strand
GAATAATAGGAATAACATTTCCTAATCAATTTATAGCAATTTTGATGTTATCTGATTTTTTTGTCCTGTTTTGATTTACATTCTACATCACGCTTTGCTCATAAAAATGTAATTTGCCTCGATTCTAAAGCACAAGTACCAATATATATTACCAGCTATAAGCTTAAAATCAGTGCTGTATTATAAGTCCTAGGCATTGCCACTGTCAAGTAAAAGGCGTTAACTATGATTATGTTGCATTCAGGTGCACGACATGCACAAATTCTGAATTGCTGTCTTATTTTCAGACAACAACGAGTATGATCACAATGCAGTCAGTGCCTGTACGGTATAGATGAGTCATATTACGAAATTTCACTAGAGCAGTTTCTTTTTTGTACATGAGTGACCCAAGACATCGGTCATCTGATGACGCCCAGCCATTGCCAACTTTATCCCAAAGGATACGATTGGCAAGGTGACCCTGCATCTTCGCTAGCCATGGTTCCGATAACCGTATCTACACCTTGGCAAATCGAACAGATATATTGGTACTCTGTCCTAGCGACATCTATTGGATTTCATGAGTTGCCTTCCTTAGCATATAATGCCAACTAACCAATAGCGTGATACATTGTAAATCGGCCGAAAACGGTGGGGACAATTGACCTAAAAATGATACTTTGGAAGTTTAACATTGAAAGTGCGACTACGTACCAGACGGAAACCATTATAGGTGTATTTGAGTGAAAAATACTTGTGCAAACACAGGCTGGCACTGGAAAATTGCTTATTTATCAATCCATTCAAGTTGTGTGCCCTCCTTGTCTCGATCACATAGGAATAGTGTTCAAATTTTAACAACTTAATTTTGATTGGATGCGATGGCTTTCCGTCGCATCCAATGAAATTTACACACTCAAAGCACAGAAATGTCTGCTCGTTACACCAAGGTGTAGATAGGGTGATCAGAACCTTGGCTAGCGAAGATGGGTGACTCTGACACCGTATTGCTGTCCGATATATGGCTTTCAATACTTGTTCTTAAAGACATCTACTGTTGTATTCTCTCAGATGCCGACATGTCTGTTGTTGCGGCAAACACGTATCTCATCCTCTCCAATAATGCGTACTGTACACGTCTGTTACCGGACACAAGACGCGTATATGTACAAGAAGACATGCCATCATCTGCAGTGTTAATGATAGGGACTAACTGCTTCGTCTCTGTGCTCCTCTGCTTTATGTGATCAATTACTTTTCAGCGTGCCACACGCTCGTCAACTTTGTTGCATCCTGTTAAAGCATGTGTTTGTGGCAGGTTCTCAGATAAATTGTTGCCAATATCACCTATATCGTGTGAATGGCGATATTCCTCTCTCTGCACATAAACATTCTGGTATGGCCTGCCTGTACATAATCCAACGCAAATTAAATTTATATATCAGTGTTGTACACAAAACAGTACCAATGAATCTATGTTCTCACTCAGAACAACAAGCCGCTGAAAACTAGGGAAGTGAATGGTCTCCACAATTATCTAGATATCTTCTTCGCAATGAGAACCAAAAATATTTGGACCATCACTGTTCAGTACATCCTCAAGCAAGAATGATGTACGTGTCGTCTAGAACATCAATATAAGCGGATTTGATATAATCAGAAATGTGAAGTCATCCAATGCTTATTTATGACCTGAGTTCTTTGCGGTGTTTTTGAAGGTTTCTAATGTTGGCTTACCCTGAAATAACAAGGCTGGATCCACGCTCGTCTCCAAGTCGTTGTTGCTCTAGCTTCTTGATACATTTTTTTATTACTGTGTCTCTCGACACACTGAAATAATTCCAACCCCAAAGTTGACATAAAATAAGTTATCCACGTTCCCTATAACATGACCATCTAAATCAATAAATGTACTAAAAGTGATTCCATCTGACCATTGGAGGACTGCCAAGCATTCGATAAAATAAGCGGAGTTTATGTCCGTAACGAAGGTATGAGCTTTCTCAAGACAAATTTTAACTCCTTTATCGGGTCAATTTTGTTTTTACTTGACTCGTTGTTCGGATGCAACCCCCATTGGTCGCACTAATCAAACATAACTTCCCCATCCTTCTTGCATCCTACGGTCCTACACATGGCAGCAAAGACACGTGTTTTTGTTCTGTTTTCTCTTTAACTAGAAATCCTTTGATCTTGTTGGTTATGTGATACCAGTCATTCTAAAGTCACAATGGTTTCTCGTAATACTGCCTGGAAATGAAATTAGGCTGATGATGCAACTTTCCTTTACTAGTGTTCATCAATTTGGATGGAACATAGTCCAAGTCAAATGGATTCTGTGATATGGGGTAGTTTTCCTGAGCTTGAGTGGCTTGAATAAAGGATAAAAATTAAACTGTGGCTAAAAGAAAGTTGAAGTCGGTCAAAGATGTGCATGTTTGTGGCCATCATCTGGTTTTTGAAAGTTTTTTTTTTTTATGTAAAGAATATTTTGAAGGAAGTTTCGTCTGGCTCTATAAAACGGGCCCTTGTTTTATTAAGGCTGTAATTTTGCTCATAAAGGAAAAAGGGCTGTAAATGTATACATCAAAACTAAAAGTTATACTTCTAGGCCAATATCAGTATTGAACTGGAATCAAGAATACGAGATATTAGATGAGAATGACCGGAAGGAATACTTTTTCTTGCTTTTAAAATTAACTAGGTTTCCTAAAATGAGATGGTTCCAAACTAAAATAATGCATAGAAATTAACCAACAAATACATTTTTGAACAAAATTGGTAAAGTCCCTACACTCATGTGCTCTTTATGTAATGACTCGTTAGAGAATTTATCTCATATTCTTGGAACTGTAGATTTAAGAAAGAACCACCGAACATGGCCTATTTAATTAACGAATGAAGTTCTATTACATGTCATAAAATATTATGCATATATCAATTTACATGATGACAAATGGCAACTATATAAACATCTCTTCGCATGTTTTCCAGTCACAACTACAATTTTGATTAAGCTCAGATATGTCCATATATAAAAGCAAACATTTGTGCAGTAATGGGAATATGACCTCATTGAAAGGAAAAATGTAGTATATATTCACATCTGTAGAGTAATTTTAAAGGTGTTGATGCAGTAAATTATTAGAATAATATTTAACTCCTAATCTGTGAATTTGTTTTACTGAGAGACTGATAAGAAGAGAAAATAACAATTTAAAATGATAACAGAAAATATTGCCAAATGAGTAGGGAAAATATTTATTGTATAAAACTTGTAATAAGTGAATGTTGAATTTAGTAATAACATGCATGTACGTGTAGAAAATTGTTACAATAATCTCTCTCTCTCTCTCTCTCTCTCTCTCTCTCTCTCTCTCTCTCTCTCGTTCTATAAAGCAGCCAATTTTAAATTCTGTATTTAGAATTAGAATATAACAATATGTACTAGTGCTAACCACTATTCCATGTGAAGTATTGTGCACCTGTAATGAACTGCAAGGTAGTCGGTGGGATGGATCCACAACCCACCGCTACCTATGTACGGTGAATAATTAAAAAAAAAACGGGTTTGTTTTCCCGCTGAGTGAAGTACATCATAGGTTTGTAACCGTGTTCTCGCTAAAGGTTCCGGACGCTGTGCTGGCCTATTCTATGTTTTAAGAACTCTCCAGTTAGATAATCAATTTTTACAACAGGAATTAGTGATAGAGGATACGCACAAGCTATATACTAAATCAGTCCACAAGGGCATATCAGGATGCTGATGATCGACTATTCTATACATTATTGGTAACCATTATTTCAAAAACATGCTAATATACAAAACTGAGACCTTTACTAATTGATTATGCCACTGAGAATTAATGCATTCTTTAAGCAATTACATGTATTCTTGACGTTATCGTGCAATTATGGAACATGTCCGTCCTAAAATTTGTTCATCTTGCAAATACTTTTGAAGAAGTCAGCATCTAAGTTATTCATGTTGAATTTCTGTTTGACTTTAGTGAGTGATGGTTGCCGTTAGTGAGTGATGGTTGCCTTTAGTGAGTGGTGGTTGCCATTGGCATCACTGATGGAATGTAACTCATACTCTGTGCTGTATATATACCTTCCATAGTATTATACTGCTGTATCCACGTTGACTCCATCATTATGTTGTAGCCGCTTGGAATCTAAGCGTCCTCTCTTTATTGATCAATTGGAACAGAATTGTTTTCTTATAAATCTGAGAACTTCATCATGCGAGATGTAATGACCTAATTTATTCAGTTCGTTGACGTGCTGTTGCTCAGAAACTCATATTTTACATACAGCCATAAATCTAGGGCCACAGGTTTACGTAAATGTCTACTCTTGGCAGATGAAAATTTTTCTAAGTAGCAGATAAGTCACGAATCAAAATGATACACTAAGTTGGGAGAAATCTCAGCACCTGGTCAAATGACAATTTCCCTGCTTCATCTGTAATGTTACGTCTACGGGTTTAAACTTAAGCAACAGCACAAGGCAGACCAACAAGCATTAAATTTTCCAAAATACAAATTTGTTTAACTAAACTATAACATCAAAAGAACTTAAAGAATTTAAAAATAACAGCATATGAACTGTCCTAAGGTAATCAAACGAAGCTTGCAGAGTGCTTATGTGCTACCGTGATAGCACAACTGCATTCAAAATAATCATTAATCCAAATGTTTTTGCTTCAGTGTAATCTCATGACTGTAGACTGTCACTGAAGACCTTGAAAGTTTCACAATAATCCGATAGAAATTAGTCAAATCCTTGAATATTAATCACATAATCACAAAATACTGACTGTTTAAAACGTTGACTATTCACTCTGCTATATCCAAAGAAAATATTATTAATGAATCACATGTTTTTATCTCAGTTACTCTTATATACTCTGTGTTAACTGAACAAATAAACATGGAAACTGTATATTCATGATTTAGTGTCCTATTGAGTTTCAGAGAATAAAATCTCTGATTCAGAATTACTTCTAGAATTTC
>JAECUM010040328.1:0-42046 GCA_016617855.1 Megalonaias nervosa | reverse complement strand
CTGACCGAAGCCAAAACACTTTTATCAAGAACATTCTTCTCTACCAAATATTGAATCAAAATATTTTTAATTTCTTGTTTCGTTAAGGAAGATTTTGCTTCAGAAAGATCGTATTTTCTGGCAAGTTCAAGCAACTCATCTCTATTCAGACTATCCAAGTGCTCCTGGGTAGGACTAGAAAGAAAAGTCTCCGCTTTTAATGATATTGTGAATGAAAGCCTGTTGTTTTCACTAAAAATTTCTAACAAAATGTAAAATAGTACTTGGGATTTAAAAACTAGGAGAATTTAAATGTCAGAAAAAAAAAATCTGAAATATTTAGCCAAAATTCATATATCCCAAGACGAGCACCCCAATTTTCTCTGTTATGTGTAGGCTCGTACAAATGTAACAAAAAAAAAAGAGTGAAGTCAACAAGCTTTGTAAATTTTAACAAAATTATTTCCCTAGAAAACAATGTTAAAATAGGAAATAGGACTTACGGTTTGTAAATATAATCCAAAAATTAATCCTAAAATTGAAAAATATAAGTCCTATCACTAAACAGTTCTAATTGAATCCAGGTTTGAATCTCGATGAAATTCCAATATGGAGGCGATGACGTCAGATGAAGACGTTGTACTTATGGCAACAGATCCTCAATTCAATCACAGTTGATGTTTCCGTATAGAATTCCAGAATAAATTTCCACTGAATTTCTTTGTCCCAAAACTTTTCATAAAAAGTACACTTGTTTAGTTTTCTAAAGAATAAATTATTAAATTCCAAAAAAAAGAGGAACTTCAAAAACAATCTGGCAACAACAATCGAAACACCTTGTTCCCTCAAGGTGCAGACATACGACTGACTGGGAAGCTCTGAGAATGAGTATTAAACCCAACTAAAACGTTATTTCATTCCCGCGTGATGGGTCACGTGGTCTCTTAACATTGAACAGCGAAATAAAATAAAAAAATACCATTTATCACGTATGCAAGAATAGCCTTATCTAAGAATCAAATTCTCACACTGGAAATAAAAAAAGAAAGGCTGTTACAATTCAGCTAACACGTGGGCCGAAATGACATTGGCAATAGCCAATCGTTTTAACTTGATGTTTGCAAGATCTATGAACGAGAGCGAGCTAAAAAAAAGAGTGCTTAAGTCATACTTTTACGTTCTAATCAGATTGATAATTTTTCAAAAATATCAAATCCCGTGAAAATAATCATTACAGGTTTCATATGTATGTATGTATGTATATATATATATATATATATATATATATATATATATATATATATATATATATATATATATATATATAATCGACAATGCAAAATAAAAATGCCTCTGGTCCATACAATATTAGCAGTCTCTTACATCAAATAAATGGCATACAACTCTAAAACCATTTGCAGTTCTTTTTAATAGGTTATTAGCTTCAACGAATTTTGCCAAAAAAACGGAAGCTAGATAACGTGTTACTGATATTAGAAAAGAGGACAAAAATCAGTCACGTCACCGTAGATCTGTTTCACTAAAGAGCAATGTCAGCAATGTTTTAGAAAGAACAGCTTTAAACACGCATGTCACTGTTTTCACGAAAATGCCGTCCTAAGCAAATCTGAATCTGACTTTACGCCTGCTCTCTCTCTCTATTATTGCAACTGCCGCACTATTTGTACTGGAAAGGATAGACACGAAATCTCATATCGCTGGCATGCATAGTGGATTATTACTGAACTTAAAACGGTGCATGATTGACCGGAATTTATTTCCTTGGACAAAGGATTACATCACTTAAAGGACTCGGAGCGTTATCGTCGGTAATCAACTTCTCAAACTTAGGACAAACAACAGCAAGTGTGCCGCAAGGATCAGCCCAGTGTCCGTTCTTATTTCTTGTTTATATTAATGACTTAGCTGATGGTCTAAAACGTGTGGTTGTATTGGCTTAACCGCCAATTTTCAACGAATGATAGGATCTACATGGCTGCCAGAATAAATTGTGGAGGAAGAACCCTGAAAGCCAGCGTAAAGAACCAACGACACAGGGAAGCTACTGGCAAGCTTTCTCACAAATCCACATTTGCCGAGCCTGAGACTCGAACCCACGCTTACAGAGATACGTTGGCAGTCGTGGCTTAAAATTTTAGTCTGATTATTTGCAGATCATTTCTTATTAAAATGCGTATCTAAGGACCCATTATTTATCCAAAGGTTTTTAAATAATGATGTCAGGAAACTTTTTAGACTAGGACAATTATTGTCCAGCAAATTTAAATCCTTGAAAAATAAACCGTGTCTTGTTTACTAACCGAGAAAGAGATGATTTACCAGATCTTGAAATTCCGGTTAAAAGAATGAACTAGAAAAAGTATTTTGAATTTTCCGGTTTAAAATAATGAACCAGAAGAACACCTTCATATGAAGATAATGTAAGCAAAATTTATTTAACCTCTGTTTGTCTCACTCTAGAATACATGTATTGACGGTCATGTAGCAAAGACGATTCTGCAAAACTACAAGTTGACATTGCTGTTAGAATCTAGTCTATGAAAATCTTCAAGTAGAGAAAAACTCTGTTTTGAAACAGGATTGCATACCCTTGCAGAGAGAAGAAACATAACAAATGACTTTGTACCTCTTTTAAATTCATCAGCAAACAATTCCCAGCTTCCATCCTGTGAACAAGATATAGTAACCTAAAACTTAACACACTCAAGCAACCTTGTTTAATTTCCATGTCGTACATAACTCCTGAAAATTTCCTTCCATCCAGCTATGATTAACACACAGAATGAGTTACCCTCAAAGCACGAAACTGTCACTGTTTTCAAAATCTTTAGATATAACTAAATGTTTTATTTCAAACCCCAGATATTTAGCATTCAGTAATCTGCCAGCTTCTATTTTTATCAGCCCGATCAAGACATAAATTTAGGACAGTCAATTATGACTTATTTATAAGAAATGTTATCAATAAACCCTTTTGCTTTGTGTATTATCATGTCCCTTTTGAGCGCAAATTGTATAATAACACGGGAAATCTACTTGTTTGGACACTTTCACTACTTAATATCAATGCTGATTTGAATACTTGTTTTAGAAACGACTTATATCTTACTGAAGAAAATATATCACTACAAAATGAAATGCAGAACCTTATAATAAAAACGAACTTATTTTTACAAATTTATAATTGTACAGAATCCCTCATTAATGAAATCAATCTCTCTCTCTCTCTCTCTCTCTCTCTCTCTCTCTCTCTCTCTCTCTCTCTCTCTCTCGTTTAATTTGACACGATGGATATGTAATTTTATAATGGAGAGCAGATTGTACAACTTTTCAAGCCTTTCTGTTTCCATATTATCCTTTTTGGCAATAATATATGTTTAAAATAGAAAGAAATACAAATAACGCCAATTCACTCACCTAGAACTTGGGACACCTGAAAGGAAGTGGAAAATAATGTAAAAGTCCTAATTTTTAAAGCCTTTAGGCGAGTTGTCCCTAGGTTTAGTTTAAATAGTGGCATATAATTACAGATATTTCTATTAATTCCTTTATAAAGCTAATCTCTTAATTATTTAATTTTTATAAATAAAAAATTGCATTGCGAAATTATTTTAATTTATTGGAAACTTTTGATAGATATAGATAGATAGATAGGTAGATAGATGTTTTCATGGAGAGAAAAAATAAATTAGTGCCAAGAGGACAGTCATTGGACCAAAAAACTGACATGACTAAGTATATATTTGGTTAATCTCTGTCTTCATTCAGGTTTGGTCTATAGCTGTTTAAATCGTTTTTTGACATGATTTGTCAAGATTTTCGATGTTCCCCTACATAACCACCTGACCAGATGCATTGGACATTACTTTATATTTATTTCCATCCTGATCCCTAGTTGTGTTCCTTTACTTAGACACAACACAGAAATACACACACACACACACACACACACACACACACACACACACACACACACTCACAAATATTGTACAAAAAGAACCACTCATTTACAAACCCCATGTTGTTTTACGTTGCCTGATTGTTTTGATGTGAACGTAAAGAAAAACTAAGAAATCAAACCAAAAGTTGACAAAAGTGCCCACTTTTCCTCAACTCGTCACTTATGATAATCAGTTTGGTTTGGCGACATATTTTCCAGCCTTTTGCATGATAAAACACAATTATTATAATACGTGATATTGGGAAGTTTTTGATGTACAACGTGATCTCTATGTATATTACATAAGTTGCAAGCAATATTAGAAAATTAACAAGATCATCAAAGTTTTTATTTCCTGTAAAGACATCTTTAAGTGTAATTTTAAAATTTGAGTTGTGAGTTTGGATCCATTTCACAAATAATTTCCAGAATTGTTCAGTAACTGAACAGTCATATAATATGTACTCAATTTGTTATGTTCCCTCTTTACAGAAGATGTATTTATCATCATCGTTTGAATTAATCCTTTTCAAAAAAATCTTGTTTGTGGCAATATTTCTATGCGGATATCTAAAATTATCTCTAATCAGTTTTGTGTCTTTTGTACAAAGTTTAGCCAAAACAAAAGAGCTGGTCCATTCATTGATACCAATTGCATACCCTAGCTGCCTGGACCAAGTTTCATGTTTACCGTCTGGCTTCTGTATCTTGGTTCTTATTAGATCTTTATAAAGAAATTTATTCTTTGCTCTTATCCTAAGGAGCGAAGTGTTGTCTAGAATTACATGGAAAGTATTTCCACTTTCAAAAAAACTTTTAATTTTCTTTTTCCACTTCACTGATATCTTTTAGATAAGAACAAGATACTGTATAAAATTATTAGTTTGTGTTGTTGGTTTTATTTTATCAAAACTTAATAGATCCTTGTGCATCAAAAAGATGTATACTAAGTACAACACCGTTTATTCTCCACCTTGTATACGGTTTAAAATTTTCTATATTGACTAAATTAACAATATCTTGACACAAGTATTCCTGAACAGTCGATGGTTCATTGTTTCTTTGAGATAAAGCATAAATAACATCACGCCAAAAGATACTTGCAATTGTTTTAAGTTTCGTTTCAACTTGGTTTTCCTGATTTTAATAACAGTATACCTCTTAATTTTCCAAATACACGTAATTGTTCAGAACCAGTTTTTGCCATAAGCCATCTTCGTTCAGTATCAAGCGCCTAATCAAGGAAGTTTTATAAAACACATAAATTGGTGAAAGTGAATCATATTAAATCCCCTTCCTTAAAGGAAGCTATAAAAATATCTCTCGGTTTTGCTACGCCAAATAAACTTGAAAAATAATGTATTCAGTTCATTTTCTATATGGGGTGGAGGACTTGGTAGAGCATCAAACAGATGAATAAATTTTAGCAAAATCAACAATTTTGTCAAAGTAAATTTTCAAATAAGGGAGAAATTTCTTCTGCTCCACAAGCCGAGCAATTACTTGACTTCCTTCAACTTCGTCAAATACTTAAATTCAACCATATCCTTCAAATTCAAAGAGAAATCTACTCCCAGTAATATAAAATTGCCGATTGATTGCAACACCGGCACCATTGGACTATATGAATCTTCTGTAGGGAGTATAGTTTTGCTGCCCGCTCGTACATTTGTTCTGTATGTACCAACTGTCTTTATTTACACTTATAGATAATAAAAAAGTCCAGTATTTATCGAGCGCTTCAAGCTGTAACTCCGTATATCTTATCAAAATAGAACCGCACCTTCTCATTATGGATTATTTGTTCGTCATATTAAAATCGTTTACGTCAGTTCGAATTAATAATATCTCCCAACAATCAAAACAAAGGTCCGCATATATTGTTGAAGTGATACTTCTTCATTTCCTACTGCAATTTTTTAAAATAAAAAACCAGCACTTCTGCAAGAGAGACAATCTATTCAGCGGATCATGCAACATAAAAATCAATTATATCATATAAATAATCATATATTATCAATACAATTTTAAATGACAGTTGTCATAGTTTGCAGATTGCAAATAAAAGACAGCCACACTGGGGAATATGTACCCAGAATTGTTCGTTGTAAATAAAGGGAGGGGGCACTGAGATTCGTTGCAAATCATGGATAAAGGCCTTATACCCTCAAGACTGGGACATTTTTGTACCAACAGCAACTTCTTACCACAAAATTACATAATTATTCTTATATAACCAGAAGTATAAGTCAGAAAATATAAACAGGCCCGATTTCTTTTTACTAAATATACAATTATGCTTGAATTTTTCATTGAGCAAATAGTTCTGATCTTTACATATTGATCGATGCCGAATTTCTGTTTTCTTTTTGTGCGTTTTACTGGCATTTCTTTTAGCGGAAATGGAGCTAAGTGCCTTTCCCAATGACACACCGAGACAGCCGACTCGGGGCTACCCTGGACGGGAATCGAACACACGAACCTTGGATTACGAGACCGACTGTCTACCAAAGAAGCTATCGCAGCTCCCTAAACAACGTCATTTTAAATTTTGAAATCTTTGTTGAAAACCAGCGTTGCATAAAATAATGCAAAGTTCTTTTTACTAACCTATATCCAAAAGTTTGGAACCGATTCTTGTCAGATCAGGAACTACGCATATGAGAAGAAAGTTATATCTTCCAATGTAAATTAGTTTCTAACCAGAACTATTTGTCTTGGTTTGTAAAACTAACCGCAAATCTGATGCATACCGCTGCATCGTAAATTAGTACTCTGCTTTCTGCATCAAACTCTCAACATTGTTAACTGGATCTATAGTTTCACTGCAGCATCTTTATAAAAAGTAAATACTGAAATTTCTTACTTACACGGATCAGATAGTGACGAGAACCTTAAGTGTCGATCGAATAGTGACCTGAATTCTTACAGGTGGATCGAATATTTTCAAAACGAGGATGGTTGTACAGTACATGTTCTAAATATTTCCAAAAACCTGACAATGCCTATACAGTGTGTGTACTAAGTTTTTCGTAAAATCTGACAATACAGTATGCGTTCTTAATGGTTCTTAAAATCCGGCAAGAACGCACCCAAGACTAAACGAGTTTCCGTCTGTTTTCAAAACTCGAAAGTGTTCACGGTTTTGGAAAGGCTGTCAGTTGTAAGCATATTACGTATGTATCAATAAATGCGTCCATTATACAGTTAATATATTACGTATTATAATAACAGTGGTTATATCATGCGTAGGAAATGGTATCGAACCTCCGACTCTTGGATTAAGAGTTGGCACTCTACCAACTTAGCTACCACGGCTGTGTTAATGATGAATAGCAATGCGTGAACATCTAAGTTAGACGTTTGGACATTTTTTTCTGCCAAAATCTCCAACAAAAAAATCCCAAATAAACAAAAAAAAAAAAAAAAAAAAAAAAAAAAAAAACAAAAAATGGTGTATGCGAAATATATTCTGGACTTCTTCATTATAGAATGCCGTTAGTAAAATGCCATTGTCCAGTGCCGGATTACCAAATAGGCAGAGTAGGCAGCGGCCTAGGGGCCCCGTGACAACTGATAAAAATAATATTGAATTGATTTGGTCTTGACGTATTAGGAGATAATTTGCGAGTGGGGCCGCGAGATTTCGACTGCATAGGGGCCTCCACAGGGTTTAATCCGGCACTGCCATTGTCGTCAGTAAAATCCTATACAACATCATACATATCAGGGAAGTGTGTAATAGCAACAAACATGACCTGTTTCACTCGATTATACAATGGATGACATTTAATTTTTAACCTCTAACTATATGCAGTTGAACAGGACCATTCGTTCCACATTATGTACTGAACAGATGCCAGTTTTAATATCGAGGAAAAATCACTGTGTGCATGCGGAATTTCAAAAATGATCGAATGAACGTATCTCCAGTTATTACCACTTTTGGATTTATAGGTTGCGACCGCTAATTTATTAAGCTTCAATAGCAAACAGCCAAATCTTAATAGGTCAAAGATCAATCGTTGAAGTACTCGGCATTACTCAAATGACTTGCTTAGACCTGACATAACGTATTCTCTGGTGTGCTCCCTCACAAGCTCCAAATAACGGAAAACTCCAACAAACAAATTTGAACTCGTACTTACATTCGATCCATCATCGAATTTTTAATGTATATTGACGTAGCACATGGTGCCTGTCGTCACAAAAAATACAGATTTTTGCAGTGCTCAGTTAGAGAGTAAAAGACAATCGCTATCCCGTTTCTGACAAACATTTGCAATAATATTAAGTATATATTTTAATATAAAAAGGCATCTTTGGTTATTGCATACAATAAAGAAAATGGAACCCAAACATTTATATATACGCTTTAATGTTCTTGTTCTTCACTGGTACAAATATTTGTAGCAATTGCCGCAGTTACAAAGTCCATACAAGTATATCCATTACAGATGTGAAAAGATTTTGGTAACTTTGAATTGTTTATTCGTTCCTTTTTTTTTTTTTTTTTTTTCTTAAAAAGTTATAATTATCAACTCTAGAACTGGCTTTAACTGTTGCGCCGTCAGAATAAATTATTTTATACTTCAGATGTAGATTACAGTTTACGTGAAAAATGTTAAAATCTAACAGTAACACTTGTTTATATATATTTTATGTAACAAGTTAGCAGAAATAAATATTTACAAAAAATGTTAAAGGTCATTGGCATTAGCATATCAGATAATTCTCAACTCTTAAGAGTTATTTTCATGATGTTTAAAGAAAATTTCAACTTACCAAAGCGACGAGGAATAAGAACGGGAACATTGTAGTAGCGACACCGTTGACACGTGTACCGTTAACTTAGATCTACTGTGGTTAAATCAGGCCAGGGCTTAGTTATATAGGGTCTGTAATAACGGAAGACAATTGTATGTATTTAACAATAATTAACATCGAGAATACGATATGACTCAAAACGTATACAATATCAGCAATTTAGCAAATCATTACTTCATCAGGACTGGACTTAACAGTTGAGTAGGAGTGAATTTCAGTTCTTTTTGCAATTGTAGAAATTGTATCATTAAACGTAGGGTAAATATTTTGCACGATAATGCAATCTTTCTGGTACCATTCCTTCACGTAAGTAAGTACCTCTTACCCTTCCTTTCGTAATGACAGAATGTGCAAGTGATACCGTTTGGTTCAAACTGAGATCTGACAAAAATGAAATTACTTTTTTTAAGTCTTCAAACTCAGGCAATCATTCATGAAATCATGCAATAACGTTTACCAGCACCTTCAACATTTTAAAAACCATGCAATAACATTTACCGGCATCTTCAACATTTTAGAAGCCATGCAATAACTTTTACCAGCACCTTCAACATTTTACATATGGAAAAAAATTAATATAAACTAACTTTTATGGACAAATTGTACACAGTCTTTACGCCAAAAGTCAACATTATGTTATACAAGTCGACAAATGATAACAACCAAAAGGTTAGTAACATTGCCTTATCTTCGAATATCTTGCCTGCTTCAATTATTTATCTCTCTGGAATGTAAATTCGAATCAACACCTCATGTCAAAGTTTAAAGTATACTAAATGAAAACAAAGCACCCTAAAATTTGTGGACACCAGATACTCTTTGTGCAATAACAATGGTACTTTTATTTTTGTTTGAAGACCACACAAACCGCAACCACCAAACCTAAAAACAAAATAATAGAATCGCGCATGCTTATATGTGTCTTAAAGGTCAACTGACGTAAAATGTTCCTAAGAACCTAAATCCATAAAATTAAATAGGTTCTTTTCCTGATCAGAAGTTTTTCAATATTTTATGATTTTCTGTGATCCATACTTTTTTTAAAAATACTTTGAATGGATACCTGGAATAAAATACGTGGTAAGTCAGACATATTACACAAAATAGTTGTAAAGTATTTAAATCGTGACGTCAAAAATTGGATTCAGAATTTATTAAGGAATATGTAACTCAGAGTCTTTTAATCTATCAATTAATTTTGAAGAATGCTATCTTTATTTGTCATTGTATGGACAACCATTTTAGGAATTTTACTTTTGTAAGGCACCCTGCACACACACACACACACACACACACACACACACACATACATACATGCATGCATACATACATACTTTTAGGATTATATGGTCTTAAACTAAGTAACAGATAGAAGTGAAACTAACAAGTTTAGTAAATGAACAAATAAATTTATTTCTCTAAGTCACAAAGTAAATTTTTTCGGAGAAACTTACAATATTTCCAATTAAATCCTAACTAATCCTAAAAGTTTTATCACAAGTCGAAAAGCATAGAGTGTTTCGAATGAATTCCAATACTGAATGTGCTGAGTACCAATTGTCTTGAATGAGCTGATGTGCCAACAGTCTTGATGTATCACAATAATATAATCCAGAACGCCTTTCAATGAATTCACAATAATCCAATAATAGTGATTTTATCCAAAATGTAAATGAGCACTTTGCAATTTCAATAGATAATTTTAAATAATTTTAAGTAAATGATTCCTCTCAAATTATATCTGAAAACAGTAAATAATTATAGAGACTGATCTTAAAGAAGGAAATAATTATTCTGATGACAGCAACCTGATATAAAACCCTAAGACACAATAAAATAACCAGGATGTGAGTGAAAAGTTCGCTTCCAGAACATTCTAAATTTTGTTAGCAAGGATAGACCTTGAAGTCAAATATCAGCAAACAACTTTTAAACAATGATACAAGTCAGGTAGGCCATTTCTGTTCTACCCTCAATCATAATATAACTTAGGAAAACTCAGACTCAGTATTTTGTTCATCTCACCCATCAGATTCTGCGTAAATGTAACGCCCCTAATTTTCCAAGTCAAGCCATTCATGTAATACAAGCCGTACTATACCGATGCATTAGTAATGTAATTTTTATTTTGTTCATAAAAGTAAAAATGCAACATCCATAAGATTTCACATTTTTAGGTGTCGTATATATCACAAAGAAAACAAGCTTGACTGAATTAACAATCGAACTTCAAAGTGGCCACGAAGACTGTCGTTTAAAATGTTTGTAATAACCTTCACTCTTTTGTATTTAGAAATATTTAAAAATCTTAGAAAATGAAATCATAGCAAAGATAAGAAAACAAACACAAGCACCGTACACAGAATTCTAAAAATAAGAAGCAATATTTTCTTTCAGTCGGTATATGAAAGTGCCACAGTGTTCATGAGCGAAGTTTCAAAAGCCTTAATAGTCCATAATAACATAGAATTATCATGTGCACGTAGCTTTTTATTGCAAATGTCAGTCTGTCTTGCTGAGGTCAGCTTTCACAATTTATTACTAGTCTCAAATAGACTGTTAAATAATTATTTTACACGACTTCTCTTAGTTTAATTTCCTGTTCAAACTTTAAGATATCTCAATAAGCTGCCGAACAATCTATATGTACCTACTTGAACAAAATCTGTTAGGTCGCAGACTCCATTAATCACATCATGCAGTGGGTTCGGAATGAAAATTGTTTTCAAATTTAATTGTTGTTTAAACAAACCCAACTCTTCCAACCAAAATTTGAGAGTGTTGACACAAAGGTATACATTGCATTTAATGGTAAAGCGCAAGGTACTTAAGCATAGCGCGGTCACAGTGTTCTCTGGGACCCCGGGTGGCGGTCTAAAGCGCTCGCCTTTACCTATGACTACCATCTCACCTTTGCCTGGGTGGGTTCGAGTTTCGGGCTCGACCAATGTGGGAATGTGAGAACAGGGCCATAGAGAGCGAACACGTTCAAAAAAAAAAAGTTTTCTTTTATAAAATTAAAAAGTGTTGTTCTGTCAGGGCCCCCTTACGGGTCCGGGACCCGGGGATATATCCCGTCCCCCTCCCACCCCCTTGTCGGCCTTGTGTGAGAAAACTTCCCGTAAATTGATGGTTCTTACCTGGGTTCTCCCTGGTTGTTCCTCCACCAGTTAGAAATAGCGTTCTCGGTATAAATCGGAAGTGGATGTCGGAGTGAGGGGAAGGTCGCTGTGAAACGGTCACGTGAATAGAAAGAGGCGTGCTTATCCCCTGTTGCCGAAGGGTCAGGTACTATTCCACAGTTTGTATTTTGCATAGGATGTGAATTTCTAAATAAAGAGCGAATCCCGCCATTTGACCTACGGGCCATGGCGTGTTTAAAGTTCAATCCATAAATGTTTTTTATTTTGTTGCGTGAACCAGTTAAATTGAAGCATCAGTAAATATTAGCTGATGTTGGTTAGTATATATCAGTTGACGTGGGTTGGTACGTATTAGTTAATGTGAATCAGCATGTACCAGTCGATGTGGGTTGTTATGTATCAGTTGATGTGGATCAGGATGTACCAGTTGATGTGGATCAGTATGTACCAATTGATGTGGCTGTCTGGCTTAGTTGAAATCAGAATTGAAACTGAAAGTATTATTAGCTCATGGTTAAAATATAAAATAATGAGCTCCGAGTGAATACCCTGTTCCAGAATGCAAAATGCGTATCATATATTCGAGATAAAATTTTATTTTCAGAAAGGCATATTCATGCAATTTTATCCACGACAACGGGAAGGGGAGAACGCTGCTCCTGTACCCTGTGCAGCCTTTCCTTAATCAGACCCTGTCCAGAATTTGGAAACTGATATATTAATATTTCCAACAAGTACCAAGGTCATCAATGTTTAAAATACATATGCACACGTGTATCTCATTGCATATCAATTATTGCATATTTTCTTGTTAGCACATTGCATCAAACGTCTGATGCATAATGTCGCTGTTTTCACCACTTTCTCTCGGCAGATGACTCGGACATCTTTGGGCCATTACCTTTATCAAATCGGATACCTACGTATTGAAATATTACATATTTGCCTCCATTAGTGAAACTATAATGTTGTAATTGGATCACTATATATTGAAATATCACATATTTGACTCTTTTAAAAACAATACAATACTATAGTTGGATAACTACATCTTGATGTACTACAATTGTTGTCTTTCTTTTTTTAAGTAAGGCTTTAATGGTAGGATAATCTGAAATCAATGAACATATGAAAATAAAATTTGAGGCATTAAGGAGAAATATTCATGTCCAAACACAAGAAACAGTCTACATACATTGAAATAAACGTTCAGTGACAAATATGCTAAAAATAGTTTAATGATTTGCCAACAAAATACGAAGAAAAGAAACAAAGATTTTGGACTGTACAATGTTGATTACAGCTTAGCAACACAAAGAGAAATTAGAAGACATTTTTTGTAAAATCCCAGTTACCAAGCATCTACAAATCTTCTTGTTTAAGTGTGACCTTCAAGCTTGCAAACTGCGATTCGCTAATTAATTTAGACATAGGAAAACTCTTGAAAATAGGTAGAAATTTAAATATTAAACAACATAGTTTATGTGATACAGAAAATTTGATCTATTCAATATATTGTTTGCAATGGAAAAACGTTGTTTACACGGGACACTGAAAGATATTTTAGCTTAGAAGGCAGCGGCTCTATTCGGACAAATAAAACATCTGGTTAAATAGTTGTGCAAACTATTATAAAAATCATTTGATAGCAATTAGTTTCAACCACAACATTTGCTGCATTAAAGAAGGTTGCAGAAGGAGAGAAAAATTCTGCCTTTTATATCAAATATCTTGTGATATGTGAGATAAAACATAACCTTGTCCCAATCGGTGTAGACGGAATTCATATCACAGGTTTACACCAACTTTCATATCTTATCCGAAAAAGCTGCATCCTGGACCCAAAACCTTCGCTATGAAACATAAGACCAAATGAGTGAAGGTGGTGGAAAAGGAGTTAAGGTAAATGGAACACAAACTGACAAACAGATGGACGGACACAAGTGTTGACGTATAGACATAATTGACCACAATATATTCGCCGAAGTGCTGTTATAATTATGGACGAATTTAGATGATAATGTATATAATTTAGATGATAATTTATATTATTTCGATGATAAAGTATATAAGATGCAATAGAAATGAAAGCAAATAAAGCATTCTGTTGTGAAGCAATTAATCATATCTTAACCGAAAAAGTTGCACCCCGGACCAAAAACTATGAAACATAAGACCAAATAAGCGAAAGTGGTGGAGAAGGATTTACGGTAAATGGAAAACAAACTGGAAAACAGATGGACGGACACAAGTGATCACTATAGAAATAATTGACCACAATATATCCGCCAAAGTGATGTAATAATTATGGACGAATTTAGATGATATGTATATAAGATGCAATATAAATGAAAGCGAATAAAGCATACTGTAGTCAAATAAATAATGATACAGCAAACAAATGACTGTTTTCCAAACTCTGTTTCTGCCTTCAGAAACAGAATGTTCTGTAGCTTCACATGTACAGATAATTACCACTCAGCATTTGCAAAAATGCATGTAACCTTGTTTCCAAAACTTTGGAGGTCGTCCATCGTTTGAGCAGATATATATGTACATGTATATTTAACAGGCATGTACATATGTAGGAAGATTCATATCTACTTATTAATACTTTCCTATACCCGCCCACGCCGGCCACACACACATACATTTCGGGTTGGATTTATGGGGATAATCTCGTCCTTTTGGAATTTTATAGATACATCAGAAGCCAAAATGTCGACCCCAAAGATGCCAAATAATCAGCAGATAATCCCACAAGCATACGGACAAGATATTGTGCATAACAAAACAAAGTACCATTAAAATGAACACCACACTCCACAATAAATAAAATATTCTTTATGAATTTCAGAAGGATATGCAAGGGTGGTAAGTATTAAGAGCTCATGTTGAATCCCACACATTGTCAGTTTAGAATTATTTATTACGACACGAGCCGCCATCTTTCTAGCGAGAACCGCTTTGTGCCCTAATGATTTTCAGTGGTGTACAACAGTATTGTTTATGTACATCTTGATTCTTCTAAACAAAATATTCAAAATGGCAAGATGAAATGTAAGAACATATTCTGGGAATCGCTTCTTCTACGGTCTATAATTTTAGAACATATTTTAGGAAAACAAGGCTGTTTTAACCACGAGGCAAATATTATGCTTGAGGTTATCACAGCTCCCATCAAATTTAGGACATGAAAACAATGAAAGAGGAAGGGAATATACGATCGAATGGATTTGGAGATAAAAAGAGAGAAGATAAAGAGAGATTATTTTTCCTGTTACCTCACAGAAGCGCGAACTTAAACTTCAAAATCATATACCTTCACAATACAGATCACTTTTCCCAGACGGATTATACAGGAGATTTTAGTGTATTCCCATAAATTTCTAGAAGTTTGCCTCCGTGTCAAGGCATACTTATATTACATAAATGCAGCCGAAATCCATACAAGACAGCACACCGGGTAGTACGGTATAGAATACTGACACACAAGTGCATGCGTATTATTCGTTACAGCAGTTTCAGTTGGTTAAGATGTCAGGCGCAACCCCGTGCAAAGTTAAATTATTACGTGTTTACATTTTATACACAGCACTAGGTGTTCTGTGCAGACATGCATATTCACGTGTACATGTTATGTAAATCTGAGCTGCATTCAGAAATTTCTATTTCATGCCTCATGATATAATGTGGTATTAAATTCACAAAATGATCACTAAAGCATACAACGTAGGTCACTACTTCCTTCACTTGACAGAAATAAGTAGTCTTGCTAAGCAAAATGCCACCAGAAATAAACAACAATTACAAGAAAATCGCTGCATGAAAAATATTATCTGACCTAGTAGTATCATAATGGTCGGTTGAGACCAAACTAACATATCATGTCTCCCAGCCCTGAACCAGTTCTATATTCCTGTGACTTTTCAGGGGTTCAGGGTTGGGATGGCAAGTGGTAGGTTTTAAATATAGCTTCTCTCTCTCTCTCTCTCTCTCTCTCTCTCTCTCTCTCTCTCTCTCTCTCTCTTTATATATATATATATATATATTCTACCACAGTTATCAGATGGTGATTCCAATCGATTACGAGTCAGTCTATGATGTTGTGACGCTTCTCTCGAACATGCATCCAAAAATCATATCGATAATACAGTACGCTGGTTAAAGATGTGCATTGTTCTTGGCGTGAAGTTTATTATCTCGTTTAGACACAATTAATCAGACAGCGATGCGCTTAAAATCTCATGCCCGTGGTCTTGGAGTGATCCCTGGACAGTCTTGAACCGTAAAGACGCTGATGGCATTAATAATGAAATCGACAAAGCTGTTGAAAAAATCCACAATCTGAGGTTCAGGATGGACTCTTGAGGGATATTCCATAGAAGCCGTTCCGCGGGCTGAGTTATATTCCAACACCAGCGTCTACCGCAAGCCGTATACATGTGAAAAGTGACGACAACGAGTGTCTGAATAGGCAAACAGCGGAATCCTGCTAGCAGTCATACAGATCCGCCTCGAAAATTCAAACAGGACCTGGGCAAACTCAAGTTTGATAACATAGAATTTCCTGTACCGGGTACTGACATCAAAAACTTTGAATGACTCAGCCCTGATATCGCCGTTAATGTGTATGATTGAGACAGTGGCCTGTATCCGGTTCAATTATTCCCACATTACACAAAACAAAGATCTATATGTGCGATTTGAAGTAAAGCTGTTACTGTTCATCACCATTGACGGTCCAGTGGCACAATATCACTGCGTGTGGATAAAAGATTTTCCATGAATGATTTGCCGGCACGGTAAACACCATGGAAGAAAGTTTTCATGTGAATGTTGCCTACATATATTTAGCACGCAACAGTTAACGGACAACCATTGCTTTTGCTGAGGAGGAGTAGAGAGAATCCGCAGCGTACTATCATGCCATAAACTGGCAAAAATGTTTTGCAATTCACTGCAGGGCAACGGAAGATGAATGTTCCAATAATTATTTACGCAGATTTCGAATGTGTGAAAGTTCCCGTGAAAGCTTCGCTTCCCGACGCCCCCGAGGTTCTGTTAAATACAACTCAAGTTGCGGCACAAACTTCATTCGGGTATTTGTTAACTGTTTTTAGATGTGACTGACAAACCAAGCTTCAAATATTATATTCGTCAACAACCTTGCTGCCGGAAGTAACGCTCAATTTTATATACTCGCAAAGGAGTGTACTTGTGCAAGCACATGAGCGACTGGGGTAAGTTTGCCGAAGCTGTGTTGCTGACAATTGATGCTCTTTAGTCATCATTGTCTCGCGAAACCTACCGACGTGCTGCTTCTCGCGAATGTATTTGAGGCGTTTAGAGATCCTGGCATAAATTTGACCCTGAACATTGCTTTCTATCACTGGAAATGTCTTGAGATGCGCTGTTAATAACGTGTTGGCTGCCCTAAAATATCAATTCGGTCTGAGACTGGAAATGCAACGACGGACCACACTGGATCAGTAGCACGACGTTGTCTGCATTCGCCTTGCAAACAGTTACCTGACTAAATTGTTTCCGAGTGAGTCTAACACTGACGAATCGCATCAGCCGGTTTTAATCCAATCAAATGTTTGTTTTCATTATTCAGTTTTCTTATTAAAGACGGTAGCTATATCATCCATTCGCGAGATCGCTCTGCGATTCGAGATCACTCTTTACGATTCATCAAAACAAGTGTACGGTTAAATCGTTCCACAATGGCTTGATCGTGATATATTCTGGCATGTTCATGACGAAGCCTCACATGATGTTTTGTCAACAAACGCGGCCATGCTAGCGGTCCACTTGCATAGATACGTGTGAATGCGTTTGCGACACTTGTTAAATCTTTAGATATCAACGACTCTGCTTTAATGCATCTGCTGGCAACATCTACGACGATTAACGCTTATTTATGTGAAGACCGCTCCGGTGGCTAGAGGTTGGAGCGTCCGCCTCAGATGCGGGAGGTCGTGGGTTCGATCCCCGGCCGAGTCATACTAAGGACTTATAAAAACGGTACTAACAGCTGCCTCGCTTGGCACTCGGCATTAAGAGGTTAGTGTTAGGACTGGTCGGCCTGGTGTCAGGATAATGTGACTGGGTGGGACATCATGCTACGTGTCTGCGGCATGATGTCCCAGTGCAAGACATCACTATACACTGCCATACTGCAGACATCGTAGCGAAATGACTGCAACATTGTTAAAACTACTTTAAAAATTCAAATCACACACACATACACACACACACACACATTTATGTGTACGTCCGTTTATCCGATAATGTGGGAGAAACTAAAGATCAGCCAGGTTAACTTCGTTGTGGTCCTCACATGAAAGAACATCCACAAGAACGTTTATTTAATGCGGGTAAATAAATCAGCCACTACGCTTATTTGGCTTGCTACGTTCAGACGATGCCGTGGTTATCTGCTGTTGCGCTTGATAAATTTTCAACGGCTGCTTCACCCTTCCAATAACCACGGGGACTGAAGTACATAGTGGCCAGTTTGTTATCCATATTTATAACATTAATGTGCATTGCCTCCATGTGCAATCTTGACCTTCATACCTACTTTGACAATCCATCTCGCGATTCTTTTTGTAATGGCTGGTCCTATGATTGCATTCAAGTCATAGACGATAAACCCCCGCCAGCTTTTCGACTAGTACGGATATCACTTAATGACTTTCAAAAAAGCATTTTGGGGGTCAAACAACACACAACTGAGTCAATTTGCAAGCTGAACACCAATAATAATGCATTTTGACGTGATGATGGTGTCGCTGAAGGTAAGGCTGAGAAATCCAACTTACGATTTGGATGCCTTCAGTAATTTCCACAATGACCACAGACGAACGTTTGACGTCGTTTATTAGGTCTGGCGGAATATCTACGGTTTCTTTCCTCACGATGACCATAGACTCGGTGCAAAGCCACACCCGAAGAGATTTCTCATGGCAAACAAGTACCCAACATGGTGTTAGGGGACCACGACACGTGTTTATAACATTTCACCTTCTGGAAAATAATAACACACAAGAGGTAAATTTGATGATATTTTCAAAACGCTGTGACCGAGGTATAAATGATAATTTATTAAACTTTTGTTTATGCACAACTTAGTGGCTAACACTTGGATAGGGGTGTTGTACATGTACCTTCAAACTGAGAGGCAGACCTGGGAATTATGCAAGAGACTATTATTAGCCTCTTGCTGTCTTCATGGGGCTTGTTGAAGGGGGGGGGGCATGAGCAGAACTATTCCCATTGGTTGGCATTGGCAGCAGAATTCAAAGATCCAACCAAATTAGATAATCTTACGTAACATTGCAGTATCATATAGAGTACCATGTGATCAGTCACTTCTCTGGTTTTCAAATGTACAGACAATGAATGTAGAGTTTCACTTCTCTGGCTTTTCAAAGGTACAGACAATGGATTTTGAGTCTCTGCATTAAACTTTTCTTATGGATTTGTGCTGGTGGTTTTCCATATCATGCAAACTGACTTTCTGTTCATCTTCCCGATGTGCGCTGTTAACAGTCGAGTTGATCCTCTTTCTCGCTAGCAACGACCAGTTAAAACGTGACATTACCGGAGAAATGGTCTCTGACAAAACTAGACAAGAACTTTCTATTGCAGGTGTTCAATTCAGCCCGGGAGTAACGAAATCTCGTCGATTCCTTTGTTCGGGGCATGTAGCAGCAATGGTGTTAATGATAATGAAACGGTTCTCAGAACAGATATTAGCTAGTTCCCGAATAACATCATCAGACGCCATATTTGTGGTCAGCAGGCAGATTTACCGTTGACTTATATATTGTGTTTGGAAGTTGAAATACATTCATTGAATATTAAGATACTTTTACGAACATTACATACATAATCTGAACGCAAATCAAGCTTTCTGTTTGTGGTTTGACTTTGACTTTCCTACTGTGTGCCTGGTTAAAAATGATAAATTTTGGTGATCGCACATGGGAGAAACTACCAGGTTTTCGATCGTCCAGGTAAAATGGGCAGAATATCGTCTGCTAGTGATCTTATCGGGAAGTATCTTTTTCGCCCATGCGCAACCGGAAGTGCCTTCAATACATCCTATTATTTCGACAGTGACCCAATTGTCGACGATGGTGTTGGATTTGCAAAATACTCTGGCTACGTTATCTGAAAGTCGTTTCGCTCCTTGACTGACTCTAGGAATAATGGCACGAGGGAAGCACGGACCAAGCTGACACACTATTCCTTAGGGCATGCAGAATCATTGCCGCCGGAGGTGCCCGTCATAGACAACAATGCAACCCTAGTGAAGACAAGTTCCATCCCTTCAGTGACGATCGCAATATATGAGGCAGAACCCTTGCCATTCCTGGAGACAGTGCATCAGAATCTTCGCCAACAAATTCAAGAAGGTGCACACATTCCTCCAGCTCTCACCTTGTGCAGAGGAAATTCCAGTACACTTCCCGGAACTTAGGACATTTACGACTGGGAGTAATAAATTTGTCCATTTTGGTAAAAAGTGCTCTTCCTCCATGTTCCGTGGAAGCTTACAGAGGCAGTTGAAAACACTACATCGATTTTCTCAAGCACTTTAAAACTCCACAGCACTATATTTTCTTTGTTTTGTTTTTTTTGCGGGAATCAGACTAGCATAGATTTAGTTAAGATGGGATCAGCCCATAATACATTAACAAGCTGGGATTCAGCCTAGCACATAGTCTACTTAGCTGGGATCAGCCCAGAATGTACTTTAATGCTGGGATCAGCCTAGCACCAATTATCTTTTAGCTGGGGTCAGCCCAGAATACACCGTAATATTTACAGTTTCAAACAGGAAAAGTAATAAGAATATTTCCTTCATGCTGGGATCAGCCTAGCTCTAGTCCACGAATCTGGGATCAGCCCAGAATACATTCTATGCGGGAATCAGCCTAGCATAGATTTAGTTAAGATGGAATCAGCCCATAATACATTAGCAAGCTGGGATTCAGCCTGGCACATAGCTCTAGTCCACAAATCTGGGATCAGCCCAGAATACATTCTATGCGGAAATCAGCTTAGCATAGATTTAGTTAAGATGGGATCAGCCCATAATACATTAGCAAGCTGGGATTCAGCCTAGCACATAGTCTACTTAAGCTGGGATCAGCCCAGAATGCACTTTAATGCTGGGATCAGCCTAGCACCAATTATCTTTTAGCTGGGATCACCCAAGAATACACCGTAACGCTGGGACCAGCCTAGTAGAGAGTTACTTGAAGATGGGATCAATCAATGCCGCTGGTTTAGTTGTCGAGTTTACACAATACAAACACTCCAAGGGTACCCCTTTTTCCTAAGTGTCATGCCCCTAAAATTACAAGACCAGTGCCCTGTCCATGCGCCGTGTCACTATTTATAACTACTGGGTTGGCATTGGGACCACTCTTTCTTACATCTTGAGGGGCGTGATTTTCCCATAACTAGGCGCACGTCGCTCGTGCTATGTGGTTCTCATCCTCGTTTATTCAAAACTCATATTTTTGGGATTAGGGCAGCATCAGGGTGCTAAGAATTGTCTATCAGACAGTACTGTTCGAGTCTTGGGTAGGTGCCAGTCCTATCTCTTTTGCAAATATATCTGCCTGAGCGATAGAATTTCAAGTTTGTAATTTTGTGCTGACTACAGGTCGTTTTGCACATCACCATAGCACTTTCTACTCCCTTGCTCTGCTTTTCAATTTTCTTCTTTCAGGTATTGTGGATACACAGACTGATACCGACGGACTCATCTTATGGACACTGCACTTCATATGGGTTCATTGGGGAGCACTTCACTTCATATGGGTTCATGCAAGATATGACCATCTTACAACATGTCATTTTTCCACTGGCGTTCTGTGACAGGGAAATACAAACATTTTGTTTTTGGATAGTGTGTGCACAGTTCGGTAGTCTCCTGGGTGCACAGACTGATACAGCCGTCCACATCATAGGGTACTGCTCTTCAAATAGGTTTATTGGAGAGCACTTCAAATAGAATTCATTGAAGGCGTGACCATCTTACAACACATCATTCTTCCGCTGTCGTTCAGTGGCATGGAATACAAACATTTCTGGATATTGTGTGCCATTTTGACACGTGTCCTGGACTGGTGGTGTTATTGGAAATATTGGTGGCCCAAGAAAAAGAATGTGGTGAACTGTGACAATTCTGCGACTGCACCTGCAGTTGGTGTGGAGGACCAACTAATTAGGACTTTAGAATGATGGTTCCGTCATGTTATGCACTCTACATCAGATTTCACCCTAACCATCTCCTATCTCCTCAGCAACAGTTGTGTACATACATTTAGTATCATGTGCTTTGGACACCAGTCCTTCCAAATGGATTTTCACATTACAAACTGGCATCCTCTTTGGGGCTCTGATTTGATATTTTTAATATCAAATTCAATTTGGCATTTTTCCCCAATCGGATACTCATAAGCTATACTAATAACGTACAGGTCATGCCCATTAAATATATTTCTTTTGCAATTATAAATAGGAAAAATATAAGAATATTTGCTTCATGCTGGGATCAGTCTAGCTCTAGTCCACGAATCTGGGATCAACCCAGAATACACACTTATGCGGGGATCAGCCTAGCATAGATTTGGTTAAGATGGGATCAGCCCATAATACATTAGCATGCTGGGATCAGCCTAGCACGTAGTCTACTTAAGCTGGGATCAGCCCAGAATACACTTGAATGCTGGGATCAGCCTAGCACAGATTTTACTTGAGCTGGGATCAGCCTAGCACCAATTCTACTTGATCTGGGATCAGCCCAGAATACACTGTAATGCTGAGATCAGCCTAGCACCGAATGGAAATCAGTCTTTTACATTGAGCTGGGATTCTGCCTAGCACCAATTCTACTTGAGCTGGGATCAGCCCAGAATACACAGTAATGCTGGGATCAGCCTAGCACCGATTGGGAATCAGTCTTTTACAGTGAGCTGAGATCAGCCTAGCACCAACTCTACTTGAGCTGGGATCAGCCCAGAATACACAGCAATGGTGGGATCAGCCTAGCACTGATTGGGAATCATTCTTTTACATTCAGATTCTAGCCCATGAGTAGCCACCACAGAGAGAGCCAAATATTTTTTTTAAATATTTAAATTAAGTATTGATGTTATTTTAGTTATGAGTCTGATGTTGTAGAATATTAGCAATAATGAATGGTGGCATGTTTGAGAGAAAGGGAGAGAATGAGTGAGAAAGAGATGAATGCATATGCTCATGTATCCTATATTTCTTACAATGCATGTATTAGATCATTTCTCGTACAATTCAGTATTATTTTGTTGTGCATAAACTGAGGTCAAAAGGCCACCACGAAACCCACCCAAAATATTTTGCTTCACTTCGGAAATAATCAAATCGAGCGTGTGTATCATAAGCAGTTTAAATACATGGGTCGAGACATAAACTTTGACAAGGGCTTGCAAATTTCTGAAAAAGATTTTATTATCGTGTACCCGATTTATTACTTTTCTCTCAAGCATCTAGACTTGATCAAGCAGTCAGTGGTAGACATGTACTTCAAAGCATGTGTAAGAGCCACTTGTAACGATGAATTTAGCTGTATTGCCATGATTCTCTCCGACAAAATTGTTGCTGCAGGGCTAGAGTAGCCAACTGAGGGTCATTGACGTGCCTTTGGAAAGCGCATAGTGTTTTCATGAACTCATAGCAGTTCACTCGAATTCGAATTGAACCTGCTGCATTTTAAATAAAAAGTCACATCAGCGTAAACTTGTTACATTGTGCTGTAATTGACCCTCAAAGCCATAGAAGCGAGAAAAAAATTGAAGCGGAACAACAAACCACCAAGAAAGCCATTTTACGCACGAAATACAAAGGTGTATATGTTGTCGTGGATGCTATTTGCTGACCCTGCAACCGCGTTGATCTTGGTGTGGCAGAAATAGCAACCAGTGCAACTATATTAGGCATACCAATCGGAATTGCTTTCAGAGCCATATTGATAGTATTTAGTGTGGTCGGTGGTACCTGAAAAATAATTTAATTATGGCTACATTAACGAATACGTGTTTATTTGGAAATTCTCGTGGCCTCTGAAAGTATTCTCAGCACAACTGCCAAACTGTATTCAGTGGAATCAGCTCAGCCAAATTGTATCAGATATGGAATGTCTCAAATATTGCCCAGCTGTAAAGGCATCTCTTATCAACCATAAAGCTCAACAACGTATAATTGATAATGTTGTTATCGACACAAAAAATTGGATCAAAAGCCATTAATTGATAGCACTAAATGTGTGATGCCTGCATTCGATCATGCAGAAGAAAATATATCATAACAATATCAACAGTGGAAGAGAATCTTTTGGATCCATTAAATAGGCTGTTAACGTTTGCAATGCTTTCAGCATCAGCCGGGCTCTTTACCTTAGAGACCACACTTGCCTGTCACGTGTACCCACTCCTGAAGAGATGACAAGCCAAACTTGAACGTGAATCCGCGTGTGTGCAATCCCAGTGGGGAAAAGGTAGGGAATATAGAGACTGATGGGTAAGAGTGATCTCAAAAGCTTTATGATAATACTGACCTACTACTGCCACTTTATATTCGTTTTATGTTTCATTCTTTCCTAAGTAAAGAATACATTAAATATAGTGGAGCCGTCAGGCTTTTGGGAAAGCCAATACTTGTGTCTTCATTACAGTTATAGACAGTACGTACAAGAAAGACGGGATTTTAACGAATTCTTGGAGCACATTTTAACTGCCGTTCTGACATAGTGCTACCCGCAGTAAAGAAATTCTTTAAATTTTGTATTTAAGTCACTCAGCTTCATCAATATATTCTAAGTTAGTGTAGGGATAGGCAGCGTATTATTACTAATGTTTTTGTATCGAGTACAGGAACATCGTATCATGAAATAGTCGATACTGACAAGACAAGAGTTTATATATAATTCCGCTTGTGCTTGCTTATAGGTCGGGTTCATAATGCGCCGGCAGATGAGAGACTATTTTGATTGTTCTACTCGTTACTCCTAGGAAGCTGCACAGACCCAGACCTGCCGTTGTATTATGGGTCTATGCAGTTTCCAGTCTTTATTTACTATTATACAGCCATGAATCTAATAATGAACACACTTCTACCTTCTACATCCTAAACCGATCTTAACCTCTGCTGTGCTCTAACTATATAGTCCCCAGCCTTAGTGACCCTGCCTTCTAATTTCAGATAACGCCTCCATTAGCTTCAGAATTAGCTTGGGTCGGGGCAGCTTGACATCCATTACTTTCAGAATTAGCATGTGTCTGGGGCAATGGGACATATCTAATGTATATGCAGTTTGTGCTTGATTGATTTAATTACAATATGTGACATGTAAATACTCATATGTAACTGATTTATTAATTTTAATTGACTGGACATTTATGCATCCTGTCACTGATTTAACTAATCTTGTGTCTGACATGCCTTCTGTCATCATGTGTCCTTTTGTCAAACGTCTACATAGAAATTTTTGGGAAAAGCAAACAAACGACATCGGGTATTCTTACATGAACTATAACCGAGGACAGTCGTTTCTTTTCTAGTGGGGTAAGATATGTTGCGGTGACCTAGACTCAAATTAATTTTGAAGCTATTGAGGGGTGGGGGTGGCGTGATTTGAGATGAGAAGGCAGTAGTATACTAAGATGAGGATCCTAAACCAAAAGAGGATCCTAGACCAGAAACCCCCACCCCCTCCCAAATTTGGAGAGGTGGAAAGAGGTTCCCGAACCTTAGATTTATTTCTATTTAAACAATAAAATATTATGTCAATAAGAAATGTTGGATTTGATCTAACAAACAGATTTTTTACAAGATTTAATTCAATCAAATCAGCCTCAAGATATACTGGGATAGCACCTAAAATAATAAGCGACTGTATTAAAAAGTTGATCATCATTTATCAGTCAAATATGGATCAGTATTGTTATTCGCAACTAAAAATGATGAACAAATAAGAGGTTGGGCAGATGATCCGATGACATTTATTAACAACATGGTTAAAAAAAATACAAAAATAAACAGAATCGTAATAAGCGGTTACCATTCCATTGGGGTCCCTTCATTGCCTTTTATACCTTTGAGGGGTTCTTCCATTGATGTCTTTCTTATGACGGTTATGGGGCACCCCACAAGGCTTTTCTTTTGGCGACATTCTTTCTGAATGTTCCTGTGTGAGGTACCCTTCAAATGAGGTAGAGAGCTCACATACGGTACTATTTATTTTAGCGAGCTCTTTGCATAGACACATCCCCCAGCGAATCACTAAACGAAACGAAACTTTAGAGATTCAGAGGACTGTGTAGGCATTGCGATTTCATATAACTCCCCACCAAATTAAACCCCGGGGTAAGTGCAAAACGCACTCACAACGTTGTTCAACGTGATGAGAGGTTACATCAAATCTTTGGAGTGCGAAAATGGCATCCCAGGACCAACCCATCGACAACGTGCCTGTTATGGGAATCGAACCACAGACCCCAGTATGAAAATACAACATTCCTACACTGAGCCATGACATTCGGTTATAAATATACGTTTGGGAAATTATTATATAGTTACCTAACAAGCAATTCCTATGAGATTAGCATTACATTTTTTTATTTTAAAAAAACATTATTATAAAATGAAATCGAGAAATATACAATCTTACACATTTCTATGCTAGTTAAAATACATCGCAGAATGTACAGGAAACGAAATATATGTTAGTTTATACATTGCAGACAGACAGGTAGTCTGGAAATCGATAAAGGCTTTACATCAGACAAGCCTTACACAGATTGATACAAAACACCTTATATATAAACATATTATTTCTCATTCTAAGGTTATAAAATTACTATATTATTTCATACCAGATGATTTTCATTGATACAGCGCCTTACAGACAGACAGTCTGGAAATTGACAAATGCCCTGGATTAGCTACACCATATGCTATGTTTGATAACCCCAGACCATTTACGCTATCTGGAAGACAGTATTATCTCCCTTTAAAAACACAAATAAGACAGACAGAGTTATATTTCTTCGCCAATAAGTAATGTTTAAACATTTGCTATTAAAAATAATTTATCGTCATGCTTGTACAAATAAAATTTAATTCTTCCGCTTACTTTTCGATTACATTTAAATAGCTCTTTCATTGCTATCTTATTAAGAAGATACTTACTACCTTTTACAAAAACTAAGTCGATATTAATTTTTGTGTATTGTTGCTGGCTGATCGGATCATGAAAATTATTGTATTCCAGCATAAGTTCGTCACGTAATTTTTCAAGATAATCAAAATATTTACTGTCATCTGATCTGATAAGTAAGAGTTTAATTCCATCAAATTTACTAAAACAGATACCTGAAATTTCATCATTAAATTCAAATGATAATTGCTGGTTATCAACCACCATCTTTTTGATTTTGCTATTAACTCCATCGACTAATGTTAAATTTTCGAACATTATTTCTAAAGTTTAGATAAAATTAATTAAATATGTCACTGCTGGTACTGGTGTAATGTCCAATAGCTTAGTGTATTAATACTGTCCTCACAATATCTCTTATCGTCAAAATTACTTAGTACACGTTTTATAATAGTATCTGTTTCAAGTTTGTGACGATTTGTTCTGATAACATTTGTATTAATAAAGCTGACATTATTGTTTAATGCTGTTTTAAAATCATCAAATTTCATACATTTTTTTACGTACCCATGAGGATACCTTTTGCTTTTTTTGTCAGTTTATTATCATCTAAAATTACGGCATACATTTTACTTCTTAGTCCAACAAATTCTCTAACTGGCACAAACATAAACTCATCTTTCATTTTGCCAATACCTTTTTTATTTGCATCATCATGAAATTCGCTATTTTCTGGATAAACTGATAAATCAAATAGGTCACGGTATTTATAAATATCTTGATAGCCATCTTCACATTTTATATTATAAACTAGCGAGTCTGTATCAGTAAATAGCAACTCCGAATCTGGCCACTGCTTTTTGGTAAAATTACAGTGAAAATCGTACATTAACCACTTTGATATATCAAGTACAGCTGCACCAACATAAATTGGTTTATTTAACTTTAAATTTGTCTTTCGTCGGTGTATAGCAACAAGATTTTCATTAAATATTTTCATACTGACAAAACCATCATCATTAACTAATTTATTTCTGCGATTTATATCATTTACAATTTCAATGTTTACCCTCCTTCTAATATTCTCCATTGTCTTACCGAACACCGAGTTGTTCATTAACTTGAAAAAGTTTTTCTCAAAGTCAGTTTTATCCACAGCACGACGTTTCGTATTTAAGTCAATATAATTTGATATCCACCTCGATTGATGAAATTTTAGTACGCGATGGACTTTTCTCAGAATTAATCCAGCATCTACTCCTTGTTTTAAATTTTTGTAATGTATCATGTAATTTCTTTTATTTCGCAAATTTGGAACTAGCTTATTAACAATAGAATATTTCGAAGTTGTCACTGATCGTTGTTCAGTTGATAGTAAACTATAATCTATTATCATAGACTCTGCACAAAATGGGTAGTCGTTGTGTAGATCATGTAACGAACTAGGATAATCCAGATCAACTTCAACAAAATATGAAATATTTGAAAAATTATTATTAATTTTTTTAGGCAAATCTTTTTCAGTTTCTTTAAGAAATTGATCTGGAGTTATCCAATGAAATCCACAGCACGGCATCGGCTCTGACATTGCATACCCATACAAATTAACACAATCTAGATAAATAATATAATTTGATGGAAGATTTTTATCATACTTTTTTCAGATATTTATTATTAGCTACTGCATATTGTTTTGTTATAACGCTAATTCCGCCTCTGATACCTTTTTCAATAAAATTAAACATATCAGCATCTGTCAAAAGATCCAATTCTATCTTACTTGCTTTTAGTAGAGTGTCTCACGACAAACCCGGAGCAGAATAATACCAGCAGGGATCTAATCCATACTTTTTATGACTAACTTGACGAAAACTTTCAAAAACATCAGCTAGTAGTAATACATCTGTTTTCAAATATAAATCATGAAAATCACCAAATGTTTTACAACTAAATTTATTCCAAATATCTTGTGCATATTTGTACTCATCGTCTGTAATATTTTCATTTTTGAGTTGCGAGTAAAATTTATCTTTATCAGGAAGAGAAGTTTCATTAAATCTGCTCCAGTCATCGAGATGCTCATACGGAAAGATACCTTTTTTTTGTCAGATCGACATAGTTTTCACCAAAGCAACGTTTTAGATTAGCGAAACTACTACAACCTTTTACAAGCTCATCTAATAGTGCTGCCATAAATTGCAGACTGTCAATAAAACGAAATTTGCCAAGCGTGACTGACATATACTTTACAAAATTGTTTGGGATACATTTTATTGTATCATTTAATTTTAGTTTAGATTTAATTTCTTCATTGCCAAAAGCTTCTACAATGATATGACTGTCATAGCCACGAAAGTTATGTAAACTACAGGAATACAATCTGGAGCATGAAATTTTAAACTGCAACTGTTATGAGCTGCTCCTCGATACTGACCGGTCAGATGACAGTGATCGCGCACTTTATCATCGCCTAATAACTTCTCGCAGATATGACAATTAACTGCATTATCAAAATCAAGTTGTTGTTTGGATGTTATTTTCATTGGAGCTGCTTTGAATAATTTGTTAGAGATCTTATTAACTTCGTTTATCAAATTTTTTAGTAACCATACGGCCGGACTTTCAGACTCACCATTTTTACATCTGTATGACTTTACTGGACCTGAAAAATTATCGTTAGCACAACAAACTACTTTATAAGCTGCTCCACAAGGGACATGTTGCTGTATTTTTCTTGTACTTGATTTATTTTAATTATTTCTGCGCCGACCACAGGAACAAGTAGACACTCAAAATCAGCATAAATTACAAAATTAATACTTAGCTTATGATCATAATTTTTAAATTTTAACACTTTTTCTTTTTCTCCTGGCATGGTTATTCTTTGAACGTTGACACAGTATTTGAAATGTTCTTGCAGTTTTTCATCTTTAGAAAAACCTTGTAAACATCTGTAACAGAAATATTTCTTATTTTTATTTTTATTATATTGTCTGCCAACTAGTCCACTAAAGTTTTTTATCAAGCAATAATGTCCTTTGTAAAATAATAAATTTATTGTCTTTTGTATAGCATGTTCTGAAATATATCTTGGGTAAACATTTTCTTTTTCATCTAGTCCGAAAACATTTACTGAAATATTCTTTTGTTTTTCAAACTTTGGTATTTGATTTTCTGCTACAGGAAAAGTTATTCCACTAAAATGTAGCTCGTCTTTGTACGGCAGATATTTTTCAACCCGATCGCTGTGGTCATTCTGAGGATGTTTCGCAGACAAAATTGCCCAACGGTATCATTCGTTATCATTGTTTCTGACATTTATACAACATTTTATGTTTTTAATTTTTTGAGGGAGATCAACATAAGAACTACCACGAAGTACGTTATATTTCATTGTTTTATTTAGGAAATATTTAATAACACAATTCCAGATAATCTGATTATCGACCATATTAATAAAATTAAAACAGATAATAGGATTGAAAATTTAGATTCAGTTACATCTCAAGAAAATAATAAAGGAGGAGCTGGTTCTGATGGTTCCAATTTTAAAGACCCAAAACCAATTATCTCAACAAATTTAGAAACTGGAAAAGAAATAAAATTTAAATCAATAACAGCTGCTGCAAAATATCATAAAATTAATTCTCGTGCGGTAAAATTTGTAGCTGACGGCAAAACTGAATCAGCAACTTCAACATTAACCTTTAACAGATTTATTTTCAAATATGATGATTAATGATGTTTCTTAATTCAGTTTTTGTTAAGCAATTATGTGCAAGCATTAAAATATCATCTCGATCAAATTTTAGTGTTATAAATGCACTATTATCAAGTTTATTTTTTCCTGCTGCTGTTAGAAGTATTTTATCAGAATCACCTTGCATTACAATAACGTCAACAGAATAAGCACTATATCCCGACAGACATTTTCGAACTGCTTCGGCTAGTTCTTTGTAATTTAATATATTAACTTTCTGATGATATTTTACATCAGGAGATTTCGTTTTGCTATCCATTATTATTATAAATTAGATAAAAATATATTATAATATGAACTTAATGAAACGATTTGCTGATATATATTCTGACGTTACAATCGCAGGAGATTTCATCTCTAGTAATCAATCGCCAACAATAAAATTATCGACAACAATTTTATACCAAAATATAACGTAATCTCAGATAAATCTGTTGGTTATAGTGGAGATGATATTTTGTACAACAACGAAGATGATCATGAAGTTGTTGACGTTAACAAAAAAAATTACAGTAGACTACAACTGGACGATATAATGTTAAGTATCATATCGCTAAAAAGATAATAAAATTTAATTTTACTATTACCGAGCACCAAATATTTTGACAACTGATAAAACCTTTTCTTAACGTAAAATTAACTGGCCAGCAAAGAAATATAAATTATGATTTTATTTTTGTTAAAATATTTAATTTGATGCCAATTGATAATTCAAGAAAATTACATTTAATTTCGTTGTGTAGACCGGTCAAATATAAATCTGTACTGATGAAGTACGAACAAATTTATAATAACATTATTTTATCAACCTCGACGAAATCGACTTAGTTGGTACCCAGCTATTAAATTTATCGCTATACCCACGCCATTTAACTAAACTTTTATTGCCTTTTTTTCCTGATAACTTTTTCAATAACAAATATATCTTGTTCGGTTTTCTGAAGTTCTTGTTCATAAAAACTATCAGTTATAGGTTCACCTAATAAATATTTTAGCGCATAAATCACTGGTATTGTTAAAAGTACTTTATCAACAACAAATACCTCTTCGCTCCAGTTCGGAGCAAATCCTTTCTCAAATGTTTTTTCGTCAGAGAAATTCTAACTTTATCACCAACTTTAAATTTATGTCTGCAATACATATTTTCGTTTGCTAATATTGGATTTTTAATTGCATCGTTTGGCGACATTTTTATTGATCTGTGCTTAGTGTTATTATACTCATCAACAATTTTCTGTAAATTGTCAATATATTTATTTGTATTTTTAGCTGTCAACTTTTTTTTAGGTTTGTGTAGCTCTGAGGCAAGATCATAATACAATTCCTTTTTACCGAGTCCTAATTTATATTTTGATCCAATAAAACCCTGCACCAACTTTCGGTCAACACTCTCTCGCATATTTACAGGTTTCATATCACGAAGTTCGTCTAGCATTACTTTATCACAGCCGTGCTTATCTTGTTCGTTGTCCCAGTAGCAGATATCATGGCGCATTGCTATTGCATCAACTTGATTGTAAGGCTCTTGTCCTGGCATCGGATTATCGTTCTCGTCAAGTTGTTTATCAAGAGGATTATAAGGTCCAGTATATTTATGGCCTGGCAATGTCCAACCGCCTTTTGGTTTTGGTAATTTGCCAATCAATTTATGTATATCTATATCTGTTCCAATTATTTCTCTGTTGTTGCATTTGTGACAATATGTAACAATTTTATTATGCTCAAGACAGAGATCTCTATCACAATCGCACTTGCATCTCATTATTTATTAATCATTTACTAAAATAACTTTCCTTGCAACGCCTGGACATGGACATCCCGCTCCGGATAACTTTGTTGTTGGTGATGATTTCTTTAAAAACATACTTTTTCTTTTCCCACAGATTGCAAAAATACTTTTCAGCATTATTCTATTATTTTTTGTTTTTCTGTTGTTTTTTTCATCTTTATTTTCTGTTTTAGTTTTGCACTTGAGACAATATGTTGACATTTTATATTTGTAAGTTTATACAAAATTAATTGCAATTTCATCATTAGCGTGAGAAGGCTGCTTGTCAAACTGTACAATAAATTTTAAAAAATTGAATTTAGATTGGGACATTTGTTTTACAAACATCACGCAATAGTATCAACAAGCAGAAGTTCCAACAGGCTGAATTTGATTAGAAGAATAATTTATTATTTTATAATTTTTTTAAATATATTTTTTAATTGCATCACTTGGTGGAAGTCCAAATGAATCAAAATTATTGTTATTACAAACAGCTACCCAATGTGTGCCAGATCCGTCATTGAAATCTTGTATATTTATCACACAAGAGCCACCAGCAATTGCATCGTTAAGTTCATCTTTAGAATAAACTCCACGGAAATTTTTTACTTTTTTTAGTTTATCAAGTATATCAAAGTTACTCAACGCGGCCGAGTTCCTGGCAATGTTAGTCCTCGGCCTATTCCCAACAGATTTGGCAATAGACTTCCCGCTACTCCCGCCAGCAACGGTCCTATAAATCCACCTTTGTTTGTTTTTCGCCTCGGTCGTGTCTTTTTTTTTCTTTCCGTTGTTGTCTTCCATTTTGCCGTTTTTCGTCGTGGCATTATATTTATCGTTAGACAAAAATTTTCTTTATTTCATCACCTGAGACAGCCTTTTTCGTTGCGGCAGATACTGCGCCAGACGCTGCTGCTAATCCTAATGTACCAAGTACTGGCAAAATTTTAGGTATTAACATTCTGGCCATTACAGATAGTGCCGGACCAAAGAAACCACCTTGTGTTGACATTGCTGTTATTTGTGTGGCACTTAAATTTAAAACAAAAGTTTTTTGCGATCGTATTTATTTATTTGCTTTTTGGTTAACATTAATTTTGTAAAAGTACTTTTTGGAAACACCTTCAATGTTAGGTTTTATTTTTAATGATACCTGCCTCTGCTTAGCAACAGCAGCTGCTAATTTTTTAACTTGACCATCAGTCAAATATATTTCTTTTACAATATATTTTGTCATTATATACAGATTACAGATTAAACTTGTACTGTCATTTTACCTCCGACAGAATCAATTGTAACAAATCTGTCGCTGATCATTAGCGCATATACATACAACTGCGCTGCTGGAACTGCTCTGAGTGTTCAAGTAATTTCAATATCAGCTGTTGAGTCGACAGATCTTTCCCTATGCTTACTAACATCAAAATGAAATATTGGATAAAATGTACGAAATGCCTCTATTGATATCTGAGATCCGTCTCCAACATCTTGATATTTTTGCACTGCGTCGAGTAAATACATATAAGGTCTAGTAATATTTTTATTAGCATTATCTGCAAAATTACATTCTGGATATTGCTTTGAATTTAGTCTAGCATATATTCGTCTAACATCAGCATTATCAAATATTGCATTATTTTGTTGTTGGTTACCACGTCGCGCTTGCCGTTGAAATACAACAAATAATTGCCTCGGCAGTTGTTCACTTGATGTTGTTGTGACTCGCCATGTGTAGTCGGTAGTATTTGGAACTGCTGTTTGATATATTTTATTCTGTTTGTGTGTTTTTGCAGCATATCATTTAATTCTGATGCTTTTGTAATTGACGGCGTTATTCGTGGCATCCACAGCGCAAGTTTGTTTATTATAAATTGTACATCAACTCCGCCAGCTCGAAATAAAGAATCATTTTGTTCTGCTCGATCTGAAATAAGTGTATGTTTAACTCCACGAAATACTTTGTTGTAATCGCGACAAAAGCCAAATAGTGTGCTCAACGGCAGCATCATTGTAATTTGACGTGATTCTGCTGCAAGTGCTTTTCTCTTAGCATAACCTTCATTGTAACGTACAATTCTTACGCTAATTGCGTTATTAATCAAATTTAACATTGCAACGCCGTCTGCAGCTGCAGCCGGTGGTGTTATACAAAGATTATCACAAGCAGCAGTAAGTGAGACTCTTACAGCGTCTGCATAAGCGCCTGCAGCCGGTGCGGCTATACCAAAATTGTTAGCATTAGCGATAAGAAAATCTCTTACAATTACAACATCTTTTACTTTTTCTAACTCACTAATATTTTCTTCGGAGTTGTAATCTTCTCTTTCAATATCTCGTACTCTTACACCTTTAAAATTGTATTTTTCGTTAAACGAAAATACTCGTAATCTTTTATTTCGTTATTTATATTTTCTAGAGCATCTTTGAATCTTTGCGTTTCGTGAACATCCGATCTATGCTCTTTTCTCCATGCCTTTTTTCTAGCTTCTTCTTCTTCTTTATCTTTACTCATCTCCTCCAACAATCTATCACCTTTATCTTTCAATTCAATTTTTTCTCCTATATCATTCAGTCTTTTTTTCAATCAGTTCAACTGATGTTCTGCTGCTAATCGTCTCTCAAATTCGAGTGGATTATTTAACAGCCGTTTTAGTTCAGCTTGTCTAGCAGCAGGATTAACAATATGTTTTACAAGGTCTCTAGCTAACTTTAGTCTTTCTTCATCAGATCTTCTAATAACTTTTGCAGCAGCTGCTTCTTGCAGTTCTTTAACAATTCCAACCAAACCTTTTTCTTGTAGTTTTTTTTAAAAGTTCTTCTTCTGATAATAGTTTAGTTTCAGGTTGTTTTTCAAATAGAACCTCAGTAACTGGTTTAAGAGCTGTAGCTGCTACTTCTGCGGCAACTATCTGTCCACGTCGTGCTTGATGTACTTTTTGCTTAAATTCTGCTTGGGATTGTGCAAGTTTTTTCAAATCTTCTATATGTTTTCTGTACTTTGCTGGCTTATCCATTGTTACGTATCAGCTAGTTCAAAAGTAACAAAAGAAAAGAGTGAAGACAACAAGCTTTGTAAGTTTTAACAAAAATAATTTATTTCCCTAGAAAACACGGTGAAAAGGTGAAAATATGAAATAGGACTTACGGTTTTATGAAGAAAATCCAAACATTTATCCTAGTAATGAAAAAATACAAGTCCTATCACTAAATAATTTTAACTGAATCCAGGTTTGAATCTTGATGACGTTCCAAGATGGAGGACGATGACGTCAGATGAAGTCTTTACACGAATGTCCACCCACAATTTGTACTGTACTGTTCCAATTTAGAATAAATTTCACTGAATGTCTTTGTCCTAAACCACTTGTGTAGTTCTCCAGGAAAAAATAAATTATTATTTAAAAGGTAGATGAACTCCTACAGCTGTCATTTTTAACAAGACACATCTCGAGCTCTACAGATGTAAAGAAAAATAAACTCATTCCAGCACAAGAAAAAGAATACCTTCTTCTCCAGGTATAAGAACGATTCTGAATATTTCACAGGGACCTAAGTGTTTTTAAACCGAATCAAAACGTCATTTCATGCACACGCACGAAGAACTCGTGGTTATTTCATCAACTAACAATCGCAGTTTCACGTGGGTCAGGAAATGACTTTGGCAATAACCAATCGTTTTCGCGTAGTGTTTACTCAAATCGACAAACTATGGCATGCAAAAATTGTGCTTTTGCGAGTCATACTACGTTCTAATTAAACACGATGTTTCTTTCAAAAATATCAGATCCCGTGAACATAATCATCATCATAATAATATACAATGATAGAAAAATGAAATAAAAAGAATTCAAATTTTGACACACAAGTAATTAAACTACATGGTCGTAACACCATAATTATATCAAAGATGTTTGATGAAACTGACTGCAAGTATCTGTCAATACAACAGCGAAACATTTTATCTGGATTATGTGTTAGTTTATCAAATAAGAAAAAGTTATATTTATCTTTTGTTGCCTGATGAAATAGTTCAATAAATTTATCTTTTGTTACATCGCCACATTGTTCGTTTGCAATATTTCTAACGTCAACGTTGTCCAGTCCGGGAAATAATATGAAACAACCAGTATTTCGTCTAATAAATCTGTCAACATTATAAAAACCTTGGGTGAGATAAATAGAATTACATTTCTTATTACGTGACAGTAAAAATATGATCTTATTTTATTCATTTCTTCATTGTTTAGCGGAATATCATCAAAAACAACTATCTTATGTTCATCCGAATTAAGTTGATTAACTGGAACAAGTTCTTCTGGTTGTTTGATAATAAAAAATCTTCACCAGCCTCAAGATCATCGCGAAGTTTGTTATTATATTCGCTAAGTAGCTCGTACTTATCTTGTTGTGGGTTAATTGTGTAAATATAAACTCGATCGTAGTTAAAATTATTGCCTAGCAGTAAATTCATAAGCAAATTTGTTTTTCCCGATCCAGTTCTCCCAACAATAAGATAATGACAATCTTGAAGTTCATTGTCATGTTTATGTTTCACCAACCACTCTGTATCAAAGTTTAATATCGACAATTTTGCCATCGTTGTTATACAATTTTATGTTATATAATTTACATATAAGAAATTGTCAGACAATAAATAAATAATGAGCTATTATACAAAATGTGGAACATCATTAGGAGATTCGTCGGCTATAAGTACAATAACAAACGGCAATATTGATTTATAGGGCTACCTGAAGAAAAAAAAAAAACTGGCGATACAATGACAGGAAACCTGTCTATGTCAAATCAACGAGTACTAGATTTAGAAACAAATTATCCGCCAATAAATGTTGTTAATACACAAGCTGTTAGTTATGCACAACTTAAATTCCTCGACAATAATAAACTATCACTGACAGGAGGAACTTTAAGCGGTAACTTAGATATGTCAGGGAAAAAAATATAAATTTGGAGACCGGATATCCACCGGCAAACTTAAATCAAACTCAAGCGGTAAGTTATTTGCAGTTGAAGTATGTGGATAATAACAAACTTGATAAAACTGGTGGGACAGTTACAGGTAATATTAACATGTCGAGTAATAAAATGATTGGGTTAGAAACTGTATATCCGCCAGCAAATGTTGATAACACACAAGCTGTAAGTTATGCGCAACTAAAATCTAACTAATAAACTTAACAAAGCCGGTGACACAATGACAGGTAACCTGTCTATGTCAAATTAAAAAATAACTGGATTACCGACAACCTCGACACCAGCTAATGAAACTGATGCTATTAGTTATGCTCAGTTAAAAGAAGAACTTACCCCATATTTTAAGAGATCCGGTGGACCAGTGACAGGCAACATAAACATGAGAAATAATAAAATAACTACGACATATGTTCCAGTTAACCCTAATGATCTGACAAATAAAGCGTATGTTGACAGTCTGTCTAGTGGTGTAAAACGAACCAAAAACAATGTTGGGTATATTCCAACACTTTTTAAGGCAACTGACAATCGAGTTGGGTTTGAGGTAAGCGCATCAGCATATTATCCTGAAAATTATCCTTATTACGCTTTCTCTGATAGACAGGAATGGACGACCAACGGAGAAGTTGAAAATGTTTAGATTAAAATTAAATGTCCTACTGCAGTTGCTATTTGGCAATTTCATTTGCGAGGTCGATTAAACTCTAGTGTTGGTCGAATTTATAATTGGCGATTGGAAGGATCAAACAATGATATCGACTGGACAACATTATATAGTACAACAGACACTTATATTTCAACAACACAATGTTTTACGATTCCGACAGAAAATACTGTCAACAAGTACTTATATTTCCGAGTTTATGTTGTCGCTGCTGAACGTCCGTTTCCAGGACTGACAGCATTTCAAATATATACACTCGATGATCAAATTTAATCTAGTGCTATACAATAATGTCAGAACCACCAATTATAACCGTTGCGAGAGAATTTTATGATAATATTTGTAACCCTAAAATAGATGTTGGGGACCAATCACTATCAGCATGTATAATAAATACCAAGAAAAATTTTACAATTACAATGATAAATTCTCCATTGTCAGATGAAGAAATTTTTTTTATTCTTGTTATGTATATGAGAGGACCACAACTGTTGAAAGCAATAGAAAACTTTGATATTATAAGAAGTTACTGTCATCCTGATGATTGTCTAGAAGAACAAAAACAAATTGAAATTGTGTTTAAAAAAATATTGATCGAGCTTGACTTTAAAAATATAGATTTGATAATAAAATCGGACTTAATAAAAGCACGAGCACATGGTGGAAAAGCGGGGGAAGAAAGACGAATAAACGAAAATCATAATCGTCTTGACAATCTAGCGGAATCTAAGATAATAGGAGTAAAAAGAAACAGAAAGTTATATAATAGTTTTTTAAAACGAGGTATTTTTAAATATCTCGATATGTACTACCACGACAAGGAAACCCTAGTTAAAATTGTTACCATAACACCAGATGCTGAGTTAATTGTTAAAGCGTACTCGAACGCAATTCTACCAATGATACGTAAAATAAAAAAACCGAATTTGATCCAATTATTGTTAATAAATCTATAGCGATAATCAATGATTTTGACAATGAAATTAGTTATCTCAGCTATGATGAGCAAAAGAAGATTTTTGAAGAAGTCCTACAAACACAGTTGGAAATAAAAAATGATTCTTATTACCACATAAGTTATGAGGACGACATTCCACTTCCATCACTCCAACGCTCTAGACAATTGTCATTACGAAATTATTACAATGAAGTTGAGAAAATGTTCCCAAGACCATCATATGCAAATTTATTGGTTAAAGTAGTTGATGCTGCTAGTCTTATCAAACTTAACATATACATACTCCGAAAATTAATGCTAAAAAATTTCATAGTCGCATACGCAATTATCAGACAATATCTTGTCCTCAAAAATTTTACTTTGAATCAAATAAACTTGGTACTTGGGTTTATTGATGAAACAGAAAGAGGATACGGTAATTTAGTAAATGAAACAGATTTTTATGAACGTGAAGTAGAAAACATGTTTGGTTCCTACAGTTGGTTAAAGAAAAATGAGGTATTGACAGATGAACGATATAAGAATACTTCGTCAGATGTTTATGACAAGTACAGAGATTTTATAGCTGATCCTAACAATAATAAGTTCCGTGAGTTCCTTGATTCGATTGTTGGCGCTACAGTTTTGATATCGTATAAAACTGTAAACAAATATTGTATAATGAAAAAACAAATCATCGATTTCAATCTTATTTCAGAAGAAATTCCAAAACAAGATGTTGACGCTCTAATGCAATATTACAGATATTATCATAAAAACCTTTGGTGTGTAAAACAATGTTATAAGTATTACAGTAGAATACTTCGAGTAATATCATATTTGCCACTGCTGATAACCAACTCTGGCATAATTTCAAGTGGGGCATCATTAAATCCGTTTCTGTTAATAATATCTGGTGTCGGTGTATCTCTTTCAACAGCATGTAAGAAAATTGTGCCTCGACTTGAGACGGAAAAAAATGCTTGTAAGATAGCAATTATCACTTATAAAAAATTACTTGATCAGATACGATCTTATTTGCGAGGTGTAAAATATGATATGGACAATTTAATGCGCGAGTTTCGTATTATTGACAGTATGTTAACAGATATTCTGCCAATGAGAGTCAGCAGGTATGAAAAAGGTTATCATAAAATGTGGTTATGTTAGTAGTAGGAGAAGAAATATATTAGTATTCGATATCTAAACTCTTCGATAAAATCATAAATTCTATTTCACCTAATAACTTGAAATTTCGGATTGCTATTAATAATATCTACAACATCTCTCATAAGTTGCATATCCACCGGTCGATTAATTCCAGTTTCTCTGTAGTAAAATAAAGCTAAACATCTTTTAACAATTTCACTCGGCAAATAAAATATAAGCAGGAAATTGTTAATGTAATATGGTTTTTCATAGCAAATTGGCTCCATTGTAACAACGTAGAGAATATTTTCAATATACTCCATAAAATCGTCGATGTCATCATTAGTAATTTCATCAATTTTAATAAAACCTGACAGCATGTCAATTACTTCATCAAATCTATTTACTTCCATTATATCTATAGTAATTTATATATCTAATTAAAAAATTTTCAGTAAGTTATAGTAGTAGATGTTTAGAAATATCATTGTCAAATAAAGCATCAACCATGTTGTCTATAAATGTCGTCGGATCATCTGCCCAACCTACTATTCTCTCATCATTTTCAGTTGCGAATAACCATACTGATCAATATTTGATTGATAAATGACCCAAGTCCTATGGGTCAGCCTGTTAATTAGTATCAGATGTGTGAACTATGTAGAATTTGTTTGTAGCATTAACGTGTGTCACCGCCAAAAGTCCTTTAAGCGCAACGTAACGTATACACCCATGTCTCTTGTCTTAATGCTAATCAATATTTATACAATAACTTGGAGGGAAATGTTAGGCATTATTAAGGGCATAGCTGTATATAATAACTTACAGAATAAATAGATTATATGCGTCGTGTTACTGCTACCACGGAGAATAACATACGTGAACAACACGGCCTCCTTTATATATGTAAAAAGTATATCATCATCATCATCATCATCATCATCATCATCATCATTATTAGTAGTAGTAGTTTTTATCATTATTATTATTATTATTATTATTATTATTATTATTATTATTATTATTATTATCATTATTATTAAGAGAAAAAATGACCTGAAATTAGGACTTAAAGCTAAATGTTTGCACTGGTAAGACACATGTGGTCAGCTGGTCTCTAAGTCATCAACACACGGGATAACACCTCATCGGTTGCATATGGAATCCTGATTCCATAGTTGAAAGTAGGTTTTAGCTGTTAATGGTACGAAAGAAGTGTTAACATTTCCTGTATTCACTTGACGGTGATGTAAGATTGCATTGTCTTTTAACGGGCTTAGTTAGCAGATATATGTTCGTAGAAGATTTCTACAAGGTAGCGAACTATATTTTTATAGAAAGAAGCGGCATTAAAATTATCTCTACCTTAATGATCACAAAATAAAAAAGAATTTCACACTCGACTCGTCGATATTCTGTCACACAGGTACAAGAAGAACCATTCCATATAATAATTGTTTAACAGTTAGTATTGAATATATTACCAGGTTTAAACTTTTACTTTTGATGTGAAAATAGTGCTTTACATCGAAAGGAGCGATTAAATGTATTACGCAGAACTTGGTCACCTCTGTTGTTTTATTCCAACTTCACAACAGTTTGCCGCCATTCCTAAGGCGTTAACGTCAACTTTTTTT
>JAECUM010040327.1:0-25571 GCA_016617855.1 Megalonaias nervosa | reverse complement strand
TGAGTTTGAAGTTACAGATAATAATATTACACCTATGTTGTGTGCATCAAAGAAGTTGGCATTAATAGGTGCCTATTACCAAGTGCTTAAAATTTCGGATTCGAAAATCTATTCAGAAAATGTTTGCAAAGTCATGGAGCAAGTACACATGTACGAGGAAAATAATCTGTATGAAAAATGTTTAAGATTTATTTATGTTAATGGCTCAGAGGTGTTAAAGCCCTCCTCATTCCCTGAACTTTGTTCAACTTGTGTTGAAAAAGTCATCGATTTTTATTCCTTACGTGCAGATGAGATAGAGGTTTTCGAGGCAATGATCACACGGGCGAGTCGAGAATGCCCTCGCAAATATGTTCAGCCAAACGACAGGAATCGCAGGAAGGCATTAGATAATCTGTTGTTCCTCATTAGGTTCCCAGTCATTTGGTGTAAATTATTTTACTTAAAACGCATCCCTAGGAATTCTCATGACCAAAGATGAATCATTATCAATTTTCAGTCCCGTCATGGTGAAGAGCAAATACTTGCAAATCGATTTCAAAGAGGCAAAGAGACAAGGCTCGCAAAACTATCGCTAAAAATATTGTCCCAGATATGTTGTCCAGCAGCCAGTCTGCAGTTATATTCAAAGCGGTACGATTCAGAAGAGTAGACGACACACTTAAATTAAAGGGAACACCGGATGCTCTCTGCTTCACCATATCAAAACCGATCATTCTGCATGGTGCCGAAAAATATGGATCCACCAAAGGTCCAGGTCTTTCTTGGTCAATGTCAAAATTTTCGATGACACAAACCAAGAAGCGAGGACCTGTTATGTCAGTCTCTACACAACTCCTGGAGAGAAGAAGTATGACATCTTATTGCCTCATTCAATGAGAATTCCTCCATTTAGGGCATTTACGATTCAGATCACACTATGGAGAGGAGTGGATGTAATGGTTGACGTTGTGTCAAACGGGGTTTCTTTCCAGTTCACCAACGGCAACATAAGCTCCAATGGAACGGATATTGCTATTGGGCAAATTCCAGGGATCTTGTTCAGTAATAACCAATAAGTCACTTACATTTTGGTAATGTGGGCTTATTCGTAATGGTTTATGGACTGGTGCGTGCAAGCAAGGCGATGGATGCCATGTACCTGCGGACCTGGTTTTGAATCCCGGTAGAGTACGAATTAAAATTCTCTCACCTGTATGATAGTATTATTTGTATTAATTATTAATTCAACCTAGTATTATTAAGAATTCCCCTGTAGAATCTAGGGATAGCACTTTCCGTTCTGTTTGGTGTATATTTGTAATTCTCTAAAATTTATTATATACACCTTATTTCTGTCGTAGGAATCCGGAATGACTGTGTAATCATATAAGAATTAATTGCTAGGTCGACTAGTCCATTAAATCACAGCCCCCCCCCATCTGTGTTGATACTGATGGGGGATATGTGGGTATGATGTCTCCTGTTCATTAAAAAAAGCAATTTTTGCTGCATGCAACCCTTTGCGGAACACACCTGCATACACTTTAGACACATACCGGTAATTGGTGACATCAGTATCTAGCGCAAAATTCAAAATGGCCACAGAACAGATGGTTGTGCTATTCCACGTAGATTTAAAAGTTACCAAACATAGGATTTGTTCCGGAAACATAATGTACATGTCAACAAAGAACCCTTCAGCCGACGGTAGCTGCACAGCCGCGGGAAATACCGGTCAGTGTATAAAATGTACACCGATGTGTGCAGCCAAAAGTGGCTGCTAATTTTTGCAGCTCTTAATGAATAGGTGATCAAAGCCGCTAAACTGAAAAACCGAAAATCAAATTCATCACGGGCGAGGGGCTGATTTATCGGCCTATAGGTCGACATGCGAGTGTGTCTGCTGCGCACGAGTACATATACTATCGACTTTGTCGCATCACTTTCTGGTGATATGGGCTTAGTGGTGATGGTATATGGACTGGTGCGGCAGGCGAGGCGATGGGTGCCGTTGACCCGCGGACCTGGCTTCGAATCTCGGTTGGGTACGAATTATTAATTCTCTCATCTGTATGATAGTTTTATTTATATTATGTTACGTGTAGGCTCGTACAAATGTAACAAAAGAAAAAGAGTGAAGCCAACAAGTTTTGTATATTTTTACAAAATAATTTATTTCCCTAGAAAACAATGTAAAAATAGCAAAATAGGACTTACGGTTTGTGAATATAATCCAAAAATTAATCCTAAAGTTGAAAAATATAAGCCCTATCACGAAACAGTTCTAATTGAATCCAGGTTCGAATCTCGATGAAATTCCAATATGGAGGCGATGACGTCAGATGAGGTTGTTGTACTAATGGCAACAGATCCTCGATTGAATCACAATTTATGTTTCCGTTCAGAATTCCAGAATAAATTTCTACTGAATTTCTTTGTACCGGAACTTTTTATAAAAAGTACACTTGTTTAGTTTTCCAGAGAAAAAATTTTTAAATTCCAAAAAACAGATGAACTTCAAAACAATTTGGCAACAACAATAGAAACACCTTGTTCCCTCAAGGTGTAAGAATACGACTTCCGAAATTTTACTGAGATATCAGTAAAAAACCCAACTAAAACGTCATTTCAATCCCGCGTGATGGGTCACGTGATCTCTTAACATTGAACAGCGCAATAAAAGAAAATGACAATTATCACGTAGCTAGAATAGCCCCATCTAAGAATCAGATTCTCACGCTGGAAATGAATTTAAAAATAAAACCATTTACAACAGAGCTAACACGTAAATTGTAGAAGATCTTGGCAATAGCCAATCGTTTTCATTAGATGTTTACAAAAACTGTGAGCTAAAAATAGTGCTGAAGAAATCTTATAATCTAATCGGGTCAAGCCAATTTTTCGAAAAGAAACTCAAATCCAATGAAAATTATCATTGCAATAAAATGTAATGACACAAAAATAAAATACAAAAGAATTTTAAAACTAAAATACAAGAAATTTTATCACATATTCGTAACACTTCTCCCCATAAAGAAAAATAAAGATTTATGTAATAAAGCTTTCTTTTTACCATATGTAAATTATACATGAGGTAAAACAGAATAACATAAGAAAACTCTTATAAATTATACAAAGTGTACACGAAATAATATTTCTATACACAGGAAAGTGCATCTGCAATCAAATTGTCTTTTCCTTTGATGTGCCTGATGTTAAGGTTATATTCTTGCAAAAACAAACTCCATCTTAATAATCTTTAATTTTTATATTTCATCTTGTCGATGAAGGTAAGGGGGTTGTGATCACTAAATACAACAACCGGAGAAGGAGCTGAGCTAATGTAAACTTCAAAATGCTGTAATGCCAATATTAAAGCCAAACATTCCTTCTCGATTGTTGAGTAATTCCTTTGGTACTTATTTAATTTCTTAGAGAAATAGCACACTGGGTGATCAACACCATTTTTATCTTCTTGAATCAATACTGCTTTAAGCCCAATACCACTTGTATCAACAGTTAATTTAAAAGATTGACTGAAATTTGGAGCTGTTAGAACCGGTACACTTTGAGAATGGCTTTTAACCTATCAAATGCCTCCTGACATTTTTCAGTCCAAAGAAACTTGTTTTTCTTAGTCAACAAGTTTGTCAGGGGTTCAGCAATATTGGAAAAATTGGAACAAAACTTTCGATAGTATCCGGCCATACCCAAAAATTGCATCAGTTGCTTTTTACTGACAGGCACAGGAAAATCAGAGATAGCCTTGACCTTAGCATCTATAGGTTTAACTTGACCATGTCCCACAATATGTCCTAGAAAAGTTACACAAGCACGGCAGAACTCACTTTTAGATAAATTAATTGTCAAATCTGCATCAGTGAGACTTTCAAAGAATTTCCGATTCGTGGCAAGATGTTCTTTCCAGGTGTCCTTGTAGATGATGACATCATCGATGTAAGCATCACAATTATCTAAACCAGAGGTAATCATATTCGTCAAGCTTTGAAAAGTACTTCGGGAACCCTTCATCCCGAACAGCATTACTTTATATTGATAGAGTCCATCTGGAGTCACAAATGCCGAAATTTCCTTTGCCCTTTCCGTTAGTGGAAATTTTCCAAAATCCTTTCAGAAGGTCAAATTTGGTGACGTCCTTGGCATTTCCAGTTTTATCAATACAGTCATCGATTCTTGGTAATGGAAATGAATCTGTTTTTTTCACACTGTTCACCTTCCTATAATCGGTGCACATATGGAAAGTTTCATCCGGTTTCGGAACAAGTATACATGGTGAACTCCAATCACATTACTGGGCTCTATGAAATCGTTCTCCAGCAGTACTGAATTTCCTTTTTCAAGTATTCCTGTTTGAGAGGGTTCATCCTGTATGGGTGTTGTTTCACAGGTTTTGAATCTACAATTTCAACGTCATGAAAAATTTTGTTTGTCCTCATAGGAATATCTGGAAACAAGTGCTCATATTGGAATAATAACTATTTAAGTTAATTTCTTTCTTGTTGTTGCAAATGTAAAAGTTTCTGGTCCAGAGTTTTCATAATTTCCGAATTCTGAAGATTTGTTGCTCCAAGATCAACAGTGTCCGATTGAATTCCTTCACTTAAATCCTCAGTTTGTGGGACAAGTACAACTAAATTAATTGCATAATTTACCTGGCTATCTCTTTCAATATATTAGTACTCCATTAATTTCTTTAGATCAGAGTACTATTATTATAATTTAACTCATTCATTTTCTTCTTAACTTTGTAAGGGCCGTAAAATCTAATTTGATGAAAATTTTGAAGAATGAGCAAGAGAGATTGAACTCTCACAAGACTCAAAACTTCTCTCAAGTAAAGTTCTGTGAAACCATAATTTCACTTTTAACTTGAATTGCTGAGTGCCAAATTCAAGCATAACTACCTGGAAAATTCCAGACCTAAACTTTTACTCTTGATCCGATTGGACAGATTTGGGAAGGCCAAATTGAGTGTAAAAAACTTTATCAAAGCTTTTACTATGGTTTTGGTTTGAATATTCCTCAATGAAATCGCCTCTGGGAATCTTGTTGACGCACACATAATGGTCAACAAATATTGGTTGCTTGACTTGGTCTGAGGTAAGGGACCAACACAATCTACCATAATTCTGCTAAATGGTTCGTCAAATGCAGGAGTAGGTTGCAGATGAGCCTTAGGTATCTTCTGATTGGGTCTTCCTACCATTGACAAGTATGACAAGATCTACAAAATTTACAAACATCACTTTGATTTTTGTCCAATAAAAATGAGTCAAGATCTTGTGACAAGTCTTATTAATCCCTAAATGACCAGCCAGAAGAGTTTCGTGTGCCAGACTAAGTATTTCCTGTCTGTAAGATTTTGGAACTACAATCTGAAAGTTCACTGACCACTCGTCATTAGCAGGTACCTCGGGAGGTCTCCATTTTCTCATAAGAATTTCATTTTTAATGAAATAACAGACTGGTACTTCAGTGGCTTCAGTTTCACTAATGGCCCTCTGAAACAAACAGGAGATCTCAGGATCTTTTTTCTGTTCGACGACAAGTGATTATCGTTTATCACCCTGATCAGATAAAAGAGAATGAGTAGTCAAAAGAGGATCACTGTGATCAATATCTTTTAATTGATCCAAATTAGAAGTGAAAATGACCTCATCAAAAGCCTGACCAATACACGTGTCAGCTAAAGGAATATTTTCCTTATCAAAATCATTCTCAAGAGCTTTCTTTGCCATAGCTCTGGTAACTGCACAAGCTGGGTATAAATCAGGGTATTCCTTTTCAATTGGATCAATCTTCTGATCCAAAGAAGGCTTGTCAGTTACAAGTGGATTAACCACAACCTTTTCTCGAGCTAGGTCGTTGCCTAGTAACAAATGAATGCCCTCAACGCGTAAAGTAGACACTATTCCGACTGTCACAGGTCCTGAAAGTCTGATGACAAATTTATAGAATGGAGAGGAACATTAACAAAGCCGCAGTCTACTCCCTGAATGAAAACACTCTCATGAGAACGGGACTTCTCAGAAAAAGGTAAAGTACCTGATAATAAAAGACTCTGAGAAGCTCCTGTATCCCTTAAAATTTTAATAGGGATAGATTTGGCCAAATCAATTAAGAGTGATATAGAACCCTTCGACATGAATGGTTCATAATTCTCCATAATAAAATCAGACTGGGGTTTATTAGACCCAACAAATGTATTGCTTTCAATACATGACCATGACCTTGACCTCTTAGAAATAAGAGCATTTCGGATAGGTCTATCTTGATTCTGATGCCTATATTTCAATTCGAAGCAATCAGAAATGACGTGTCCTTTTTTCTTGCAATAGGTACACGTAGGAGTAGACAAGGATTTTGAATCAAGTTTATCAGAAGCTTGATTTTTAGAAGTTGTACCAGATTGAATATTAGAAGGAGTCGTATTAAGCTGAAATACCTTTCTACCAGTAGACTGCTGAGTGAAAGATTTGCTTACAACAGGTACTTTATTAGTTAAGGAATACTTGTCAGCAGCAAGAGCAGCATTTTCCAGGGTTTCGATCTCATGCTCTTCAAGATGAGTTTTAATGTCATTAGGAATACAGTTCCTGAACTCTTCATGTAATACAAGTTGTTTGAGACTTTCATAATCATGTTCAACTTTCTCAGCTAAGCACCATCTCTTAAATAACTGCTCTTTCTCTTTTGCAAATTCAACATGAGTTTGTCCGCTTCTTTTTTATAGTTCCTGAATTTTTGCCGATAAGCCTCAGGGACTAACGCATAACCCTTCAAGATGCATTCCTTAACCAAATCATAGTCAGAACTTTGCTGTACTGACATTGAATGGTAAATATCGCTAGCTTTACCAATTAGTACACATTGTAGTAATTGAGTCCAATGCTCCCTTGGCTGTTTCAAAGTTTCAGCAACGTTTTCAAAACGAGGAAAATATTTGTCTACTTCTTTTTCTCTAATAGGAGGCACTAACCTGATATTTATTGTAATGTCAAAACTTGAATTTGTTTGTGAAGTGGAAATGTGCTTTTCACTTGCCAGCTCAATTTCTTTCATCCTTCTCTTTTTCAAATTGTAACGGTTTATCTTTCTTCCTCTCCAGTCTCTCTCTCTCCTTCTCTTCTAATTGTAATTGTTTATCCTCCTCCCTCCCATGTCTCTCTCTCCTCTTTTTCAAATTGTAACTTCATTTGTTTCTCTCTCTCTCTCTCTCTCTCTCTCTCTCTCTCTCTCTCTCTCTCTCTCTCTCTCTCTCTCTCTCTCTCAAATTGCAATTGCAATTGTTTCTCTCTCTTTTTTAATTGCATTTGTTTTTCTTTCTCCCTTTCCTCTTTCTGAAGCTCGAGCTTCCTTAACTCCAATTCCATCCTGTATTTCATTTTTAATTCCTTTAATTTTATGTCAGAGTCTAATACCGACTTACTGACCGAAGCCAAAACACTTTTATCAAAAACATTCTTCTTTACCAAATATTGAATCAAAATATTTTAATTTCTTGTTTCGTTAAGGAAGCTTTTGCCTCAGAAAGATCGTATTTTCAGGCAAGTTCAAGCAACTCATCTTTTTTCAAACTATCCAACTGCTCCTGAGTAGGACTAGAAAGAAAAGTCTCCACCTTTAATGACATTGTGAATGAAAGCCTGTTGTTTTCACTAAAGATTTCAAACAAAATGTAAAATAGTACTTGGGATTTAAAAACTAGGGGAATTTAAATTTCAAGAAACAATTTTCTGAAATATTTTAGCCAAAATTCAAATATCCCAAGGACGAGCCCCCAATTATATTCTTGTTACGTGTAGGCTCGTACAAATGTAACAAAAGAAAAAGAGTGAAGCCAACAAGTTTTGTATATTTTTACAAAATAATTTATTTCCCTAGAAAACAATGTAAAAATAGCAAAATAGGACTTACGGTTTGTGAATATAATCCAAAAATTAATCCTAAAGTTGAAAAATATAAGTCCTATCACGAAACAGTTCTAATTGAATCCAGGTTCGAATCTCGATGAAATTCCAATATGGAGGCGATGACGTCAGATGAGGTTGTTGTACTAATGGCAACAGATCCTCGATTGAATCACAGTTTATGTTTCCGTTCAGAATTCCAGAATAAATTTCTACTGAATTTCTTTGTACCGGAACTTTTTATAAAAAGTACACTTGTTTAGTTTTCCAGAGAAAAAATTTTTAAATTCCAAAAAACAGATGAACTTCAAAACAATTTGGCAACAACAATAGAAACACCTTGTTCCCTCAAGGTGTAAGAATACGACTTCCGAAATTTTACTGAGATATCAGTAATAAATCCAAATGAAACGTCATTTCAATCCCGCGTGATGGGTCACGTGATCTCTTAACATTGAACAGCGCAATAAAAGAAAATGACAGTTATCACATAGCTAGAATAGCCCCATCTAATTATCAGATTCTCACGCTGGAAATGAATTTAAAAATAAAACCGTTTACAACAGAGCTAACACGTAAATTGTAGAAGACCTTGGCAATAGCCAATCGTTTTCACTCGATGTTTACAAAAACTGTGAGCTAAAAATAGTGCTGAAGAAAGCTTATAGTCTAATCGGGTCAAGCCAATTTTCTGAAAAGAGACTCAAATCCAATGAAAATTGTCATTACAATAAAATGTAATGAAACAAAAATAAAATACAAAAGAATTTTAAAACTAACACACAAGGAATTTAATTACATATTCGTAACAATTAAATTTTAATTCTTCCCAGTATTATCTTGCATTTTTCTGTAGAATCCAGGGATAGCACCCTCTGTTCTGTTTGGTGTATATTTCTCTCTCTCTCTCTCTCTCTCTCTCTCTCTCTCAATTCAGTTTATCATGATAAGTCATCATAGGGGATGATTGTTGTTGTTGTTACGCTTTAGGCCACTCGGCCACTCGGGTCGCGCCATACAGGGCCGACGAGAGGGGGGTGGGGACAAACGATGATATATCACCGGGGGCCGGGCCGAACAACACTTTTTAATTTTATGCAGAAAAATTTTGAACAAGAACTAGGAGAGGACCGGGTGTTTCTCACCCCAGGGCCCGTGATCACTCTCTACGGCCCTGTCCCAGCAGGGAATGAAGAAAGGAATAATGTATGTACGTTCAAGACTGGTGAACAGTTAAATTGCAGGCCAAAATAAATTTGTAAAGCCATTAAAAAAAGAAACATATTCTGTTCTATTTTCCTCGTTCATTTCATATTGCTCGGAAATAAAAGAAGTGGCTAGATACAAAATGCTTTCTTTGTTGCACTGCAATTGAAATTGCACAGTTAAAACTAATTTCCTTTTCCAGATGTAACATTTAAAGTGGCGTCACCGGGGGGGGGGGGGCGCACCGCACCGGGCGACACCATCAGAGAGGGTGACACCAAATTGACTGTCTATAAAATTTTTTAATTTTTGTGCAGGGAAGGAGTCCATGGGGGTGACACCATGAGTTACCGCACATGACAGTCTATAAAATTTTTGAATTTTTGTGCAGGAAGGAGGTCCATGGGGGTGACACCCTGAGTTACCGCACTGGCTGACACCAACCCTAGTGACGCCACTGAACATTAGTAGATCACGTGCTCGTCACAGCATTTCCTCATTTTCTCCTTGGAAAATCGGTGATCCGCAGTCATGTGCACATACATGTTTTCTAAATCACGAATGAATTCGCTCCACTTACTAGATTTTAATAGTTCTAAGGACAAACGTCGAATTTGATGATAAAAAATGACGTGATCACGTTATCAAACCCCGTCTCTTAGCGGCTTACCTGCTACGTACACACTGCGTACAAGGGTCTAAGAGAGAGAGAGAGAGAGAGAGAGAGAGAGAGAGAGAGAGAGAGAGAGAGAGAGAGATGTTCATGCGCTTTCTAGAATTATGTATTCAACCAGGAACATATTTAGTCTGACTGAAAGGGTCTGTTCAACTCGTACCCAAATTTTAGTCTGTCCCTATGTCACCTTATGTCATCGAATACTCTATACAGACCTGGGCTCTTGTAGTCTGTTTAATTGTATGAAGTTGAGAGTTCAAAGCTGATTTGAATATTCAGTTAGAAAGTTAACGAGCATGCTAGTTTATTAAATCATCAGGACAATCCTAATACCACAGATATCAATTGTGTATGTGCTGGTAAAGAATCACAACAAGCACGTGTAAAAACAGGCTGTAAAAATTTGTTAAAATATAATTAAAAGAAATATCTAATATCGAGCAAATTTTGTTGCTTAAAAAGTCTCAAATTCGAAAATGGAGAAAATACAAAGCAATATTTTAACACAGTAATATGGATTTATATTTTTAATTTGAATTTCCAAACGGTACCATGATCAGCGGTGAAAGTGATTAGAATGCTGGACTTGGGACTCTCAGCCCGGGTCGGCAACCATGGTGTGTCCTTCGCACTTCACTCCAGTTGCCTCGGCACTAAATGTTAACCTACATGTGTTGTTACGCAGCAAAACACAGAACCAAACGAGAAGGTTCCGAACACGGATGAATTTTGTGTCGTTCTTTATTTTGTAGCTTCTAATACGAACACCAAAGGGTGAGAGGCGTCATGTAATTCTTGATATAATAGAGTTGTGAAAATGCTACAGATGAAGTGGCTCGAATGACGCAGGAGTACTTAAATGGAATATTTTCATGGTACTTGTCTTTTAACATTAAACTTCACGAGAATATTACTAGCCCAAACTGATCAAGACAGAGAAAATGCAGCATATATAAAATTGTCCATAAATATTAGAAAACATCGTTTGGAATTAGCTGTTGTGTACTGTCTTTGTTGAAAAAATTATGTAAGGTGACAATTGACGCAATTGGACAATTGGGCAAGCTTTAGGAGTCCTCTTTACGCTACGTGTCTCTTTAAAACTCGTATCGAAAGTAAATGCATGTATATAAAGCACTATCTTCAACGACGAATGTACAAGCATGTAGAAAAGAACAAATGAGCGAACTGAAACGAAAGGTTTGCAAATAGCGATGACTATTTAGATATCTTATCAAGCCTGCCAAAACGTTTGGTCAAAAATCCCAAGATTTTTATTTAGTATCTGGCTTTTATCCGTTATCTACGTTTAGCAGACCTACTATAAAACCATATACAAGACTTGTATATGATTTTACAGTGTTAGAGTTAAGATTAGAATGATTTGGCTTTCTACAGAGCTCAGCCGCATAGAACGTAAAATTGCTAATACACTTAGGATTAAAATTTTTGGATGGGTCCAACTTCCGGAAAAGCTTTTTATGGAGGGTGTGGAGAAGCACCTCATTTGGGAGGAATAGCTGAAGATTTAATTCAACAGTTTGTTGTGATCGACAGCTAAACCTTTTCGTGATGTTAATTTGCATACATTAAAGGCAATGTTAAGATCATTCATGTAACATTTTGATATTGTAATCGTCTATATAATGGAATTATTGCACTCGTTCATGTCTTGCTTATGGTTACATAAATAGTGATATTGTAACTATCCATTTTGCAATATTGCAATGATTCCTATTAAGGTAATGTAGGATTCAAATTTTGTGGTGGTTCCTTCTTCCAAAAACAAGCTTCTTTTATAATCACAATGATATTCATTATCTGGAATGACTGAAAAGATGCGATTCAACAGTTTGGTCATGGAACCTGTACTTTTTTGAAAATCTGATTGCATGGAAAAATGTCAAGGTCAAAGTCATATGATACTGATATTGTAATCATCCATATGGTGGAATTATTGCACAAACACGAAGAACGAGCGTTCGGAAGCTGAAAAACAAGAAACCATTCCAGTAAAGAAATTCAAACAGGTGAGAGAAGCCGATAGGTCAAAGCTTTGTATACACCATGATTTTAGTACTTTTACGCTGATCATCACACACGAGTGTATGCGATTTGGGATTATAAAAGATAACTCGAACGCTAGCGAAGCAAAACCAGTAAGCGTAAAACTATGTAACTGTTATTAATGTTATGGAAATAGATTAATTAATTTCGGGAAATACTACAATAACAGCGACACCATAAAAACGCCGCCAGCTCAGATGAGAGATTTCCGTCTTGTGTGTAATATTATTGTTGTTGCCGTTTACATTTCTTAAAGAGGATACTCTATATAGCGCACTGGATACTATTGCCTCGCGTGATTTTACCCTTTGGTCATGTAAACGATTTTGCAAAGCTAAATCTATGTGCAAACAGTTACTCGATTTTGGTTACTAACGGCTCGGTTCTTTATAGGTGTACATTTTCGCCGATGATTTCCCATTTCTAACATCACAATTTCGAACTCGGCCATGCTAACTGTTTAATTCTCAAAATCCATCAAGCAGAGTTTATTAATCGTACTGAGACTACTTTGTGCTGCCGCGAGAAGTTCCGAATAAACACGTATTCATGAACGTAATCGTATTTAAATTCTTAAACTAGCATTGCCAGCCACACCAGTTACTATAGATATAACCTTGACAGAAAATTAGACTGGTGTGTCTATAATGGTTGTTGTGGTCACAAAGATCCTTCTGGAACAATGTACTTTTGACCCTTATCCGCGGTTTCTTTTTACATCTTAGATTAAAATATAAATCTAGTTTATTAGAAAATTAGTCATTCGTGCTTTAAGATCTTAGCAGAAACAATTATATTATCTTGCGTTCAGTGATTTATTTGGGCTGGAATTTACTTCTTCAAATTACTTAATTCAGGTGATTCTTCTGTAGATATACAAAATGCTCTATAAAAATAACATTCTTGGAAATAGAGATTTGAATTTATACTGAAATTTCAAATAAGGACTTAATTCTTGGATTGTATTATTGTGATTCAACAAAATACTGTTAGCACATCAGCATTATACGAACCACCACAGGCACATCAACACCTTCAGTGTTGGATATAATTTGGAATTCTACTAAAGTTAATTTAGTACTTTAATATTTAGGACTTTTGTCTGTAATTCTAGATTATTTGAGATTTAATTCGCAAAACCGTAAGTTCTTTTTTACATTTTAACATTGTATTCTAGGGAAATACGTTATTTGTAGAATTGTTCAACGCTTTTTGCTAATCACTCCTTTTCTTTTATTTATTTGAAGACCGTAGAGTTGTGATAATGTGTAAAGAAAATTACAAATTAATAGTTGAATAATTAGTTAAGCAGAGAGATTTAATCCTAGTATTCTAAGGCCGATATAGATGAGGTTTTATCTATTAAATGACTTCAAATAGAAGGTGTTTTCTCCAGAGAATGGAATATGCGTTTATGATCTGTACCATCAATAATATGTAAGTTACACTGCCGAAACAATGGCGATGCTCGTGGGAGAAGGTGCAAATAGGAGACACACAAGTGAAGGTGCACTGAAGGATTGCGACATAAAAGTGTATGTGTGTGTGTGTGTGTGTGATTTAGATTTTTAACGTAGCTTTAACAAATTTTCAGTCATATCGCTACGATGTCTGTAGTGTGACAGTTTATAGTGATGTCTAGCACTGGGGCATCATGCCGCAGACATGTAGCATGATGTCCCACCCGGTCACATTATCCTGACAACAGGCCGACCAGTCCTAACACTAACCTCTTAATGCTGAGCGTTAAGCGAGGCAGCTGTTAGTACCATTTTTTAGAAGTCTTTGGTATGACTCGGCCGGGGTTCGAACCCGCGACCTCCCGCATCCGAGGCGGACGCTCTAACCACTAGGCCACCGGAGCGGTCGACATAAAAGTACACCTTATATTGTGGCCGAAGACAGAAGATGTTAAATATGCACGATACTACACGATGGATGTTCAGTCAAATCAGCTAACGATACCAAAGTTCATACAGTAGCATAAGGTGTACATATTACAACCTCTGTAGGTGCAAGGACTATAATACAAGTCACACGGGTCATATAAGCTCATTTACTGATATAAGTTTATAAAGTAATTTTATTTTTAAAATTTAATCGTAATATAGTTATAACAAAGTTTATTCAATCGTGATTTTTCAGTGATCTACACATTAATTGTCATAACAAAATTTCCAGTCGAAAATTATCGATTTGCTATGGACTTTTACAATGGCAGTACGGCATCACACTGGGTCAAGAAGTCGATATTGGATTGAACTACTACTAGTGCAGAGGGAATCAAGGTAAGTTCGCGTATACAAGAAGTCGTGCGTATCTTCTTTCATCTCCTGTATGGATGTTCAGCTATGAATTGGGTAGAGGAGTAACATACAATAAGTTTTATTCTTACCTTGTACATATGACATTTCTTCAAAATGATAATTTAGCATGATGTAAAGTTTAAGTAAAATAAATCTGAATTGACAGCCGTGTTTCTAGTCTTTTACGCGTATGAAAGCACATATTTATATGGGAAAAAATGGGTATTATGTACGAATTGAAACAAGACATGACATACTATATAGAAGATATATACGAAGTTACGTAACTGCCTCCAATTTATTGGACTTGTCAGCTGATTTTTTTTCCTGCCGGTGTTTTTCCAGGCTGTGTTTATAAATGACGACATTGTCGCGTCTCTGTTTGTTTGTAGTACAACTTCTTCCCGCAGGTAGTCATTTATAAACAACCTGGAAAAATACCTAGTGTAATGCCGAACCGCTATTGTAAAAGTCTATAGCGTTCGATAATTTTCGTCTGGAAACTTTGTTATGACAATTAATGTGTAGATCACTCAAAAATCACGACTGACTGCACTTTGTTATAACTATATTACGATTAAATTTTAAAAATAAAATTATTTTTTAAACTTATATCAGTAAATGCGCTTACATGACCCGTGTGACTTGTATTATAGTCCTTTCACCTTCAGAGGTTGTAATATGTACACCATATGCTAGTGTATAGTTATCTGATTTGACTGAACATTCATCGTGTAGTATCGTGCATATTTAGCACCTTCTGTCTTCGGCCACACTGCTGGGCGATCTCCGATTCGCTTTTCAGAACCCGTTCAAATTCGAATCAAGGATGGCGTTGTTTGAACGGCTTTATATGATTATCTGACTTTCTTTTATGAAACCTACAAACCTATAAAATTATCGCCATTAACTGAATTCATAATGGGGTTATCAAAAGGCGAGTAAATTATTGGATTAGCGACAAACAATAAGCATAACCCGCTTTTCGATTAATCAGTACTCACAGCTTGGGCCGACATGTGTCACGATTAAAAAACATAAACGCTACCACTCACGACGGGTTTGTGTGTGTGTGTGTGCGATTTAGATTTTTAACGTAGCTTTAATAATTTTTCAGTCATATAGCTACGATGTCTGCAGTGTGGCAGTTTAAAGTGATGTCTAGCACTGGGGCATCATGCCGTAGACATGTAGCATGATGTCCCACCCAGTCACATTATCCTGACACCAGGCCGACCAGTCCTAACACTAACCTCTTAATGCTGAGCGCCTAGCGAGGCAGCTGTTAGTACCATTTTTGGAAATATTTGGTATGACTCGGCTGGGGTTCGAACCCACGACCTTCCGCATCCGGGGCGGACGCTCTAACCACTAGGCCACCGGAGCGGTCCACGACGGGTTTCACCCTTCACATAATGCGTCACGATTTCAATAGGATTAGAGGATTTCGGACCGCTAAATTAGTTCGATTAAGAGATGTGTGCTTCGATAATCAATGTATGGAAACACTGTTGATAAAATTTAGCCGGGACTGGACGAATAGTTCAGATAATACTGGTTATTCGGATAAAAGGTGTATGAATAACTAACAGTCTACTGTATATAAAAAAGTCCTCTTTCAAACGTTGTCTCTCGTCCACGTACTCATTGAACTAACCCGGGAGTCCTGATGTATTTATATCGCGTTGCTTGGACTTACGATTTCTCAAGTTAGAGTGCAAAAATTATGGATTCCAAATTTTGGGTTATCCCAAGTTGTCGCCCAAGAGATACACGCACTGAATGAAATACGTGTTCATTTGTGCAATATAGTTGTCGTCTCTTGGAGATTTGTATACACTGTGCAACGAAATCCTTACGAAAGGAGAATTTATCCGCTTGAGAAAAGGATATTTTAATATGCGAGATAAAGTTGCTTCATTAAGTACGTCATAACTTGGCACCGACATTTGGAGCTTGACCTAAAACGAAACTAGGGTTGTGTTTCGAAATAGACAGTACCACCTCATATTGAAAATGACGAGTATTGCAAATCATCTCTGTAAGTTGAGCAGAGCTCGACGTGTGCTACATACATTTAATAAAAGACTATTCTGTACTGACGGAATACAATACAAGGCAAAGGTACCCCAAAGACTGGTACATCGGCACGACTTAGAACGTTTCTTAACATCGTACGACAACTTTCTTTTAGACTGCGATGGCGTTCTGTGGCAGACCGATCACGTGACCCCTCTTGGCGGTATATCGCGGACGATTGAACTGTTACATTCTCTTAATAAAAGACTCGTTTACGTGACCAACAACAGTATGCACGGAAGAAGCATGTACGTTGAGAAATTTAAGAAATACGGTTTCGAGGCCGAGATTGAAAATATCTTTGGCGTTGCGTACGCTGCCGCTGTTTATTTAAAGAAAGTGACTAAAGTAACGAAGAAAGTTTATGTGCTCGGAAGTAAAGGCATGGTTGAAGAAATGGACCTTCTCAATATCGACCACTTTGGCTATGGGCCCGATCCAGATAAACCATCGTCGGATCCGGAGGAACTTTTAAAAATGGAATTTTCGGATGACGTTGGTGCTGTGCTGATAGGTTTCGATGAGTTTTTAAATTACAACAAGATATTTAAAGCGGCAAGCTACTTGACGGACAACTCTTGTCTATATGTCGCTACAAATAACATAGAGTCTGGTGTTTTGATAGCGCCAAATCGCCGTCAGCCCTTGACTGGTTGCTTAGTAACAGCGGTGACGGCCGCGTCAAAGAGAGAACCAGTAGTGCTGGGCAAACCTAATACATTGTTGTTTGACTGTATCGTAGAGCAATACCCCAGTTTGGTAAAGAACCGTACAGTATTTATAGGTGACAGCCTGAAGGCAGATATAGCTTTCGCTATGAACGTTGGGATTGATAGTGCATTAGTTTTGACTGGAAGCACCACCCTGGAGACGTTGAAAGCTATGCCAAACTTACAACCGACATACATTTTAGACTCGCTTGCAGATTTGTGTAAATGATCAATGAAGTACTATATGCATCATATACCTTGTATACTACATCAGTGGTGGAAGTTACTTCATAAAAAGTTTAAACCAACTGTTATAAACTCCTTAATTTTTCACCATTCAAAATACAAACTCGAAGAACGTATTATATACACAGTCAATTAGTAAGATTGTACGATTTTGCTTGTATTATTATTATAATGTAAAAATAAATGGTTTAGTATGTTTTGGATTTAGCCGTCACTCGTTTATAGACGACTAGGCGTCATTGACGCTGTACTATCGACGTGTTTGATCAGTATGCTTGTTTATGTCTATCTACATAAATGATAACTGCGGTAAACCATTTGATAGTGTGAGGGACTCGTAATCCAATGGTAGCGGGTTCGATACCCGCCCAGTCCAGTCCAGTCCAGATCAGCTGCCTCTACCTGCCCTTTGGTAAAGCAGTTTGCTCCCATTTTCTTTGCATGATATAAGCAACAGTTTCTCAAAAGGACGTTAAATACGAACCAGTCTAGAGTCTTAAAGACTCTAGTGTAAATCACATTAAGTTAACAGACCTAATTGAATGAACCAATACAGATAGTAATGTCGTGCTCTGGCGACAGACCTAGCTTTCTGGCGATTGGGGGAATTAACTTTACAGATGCCAGTTTTAAAAATATCTCGCTGACAACATAACTAGCATTATGGTGATATGGAAATTTAATATTACGGCCAGTTTTGAACAGTAGTAAATTGTTTTAACATTGGGGGACGGTGCGAGGCATTTGAGAAAGATAATATGAAAATACTGACTTGATTGATCAATACACGTAATGACTGACAAACACCCATACGTACTGACCAACACCCACACATCGTATCAGAAGTGTAAAGTAGGATGTAACGTAAAGATGGTTAAATAGAAACCAAATCCTTACAAACCAAATCACAAAAGAACTATAATGCTATAGACACAAAGTGAGGTATCAGGGAAAGAGGAGAGAAGCACACACACACTCATACTTGTATACTATCACCCATGAAAGGGACAGAAGGGTATGGAGATATAAGTTCGGTATCGAAGATGAAGCAAAAGACAAATGTCGTGTAAACAAAACCAAATATGAAATATTTTAGTACTGTTTCTGAGAGGTCTGGTTGTGCCCGCGAGGGCCGTTGATGACAGTAGATGTTATCCATATCCAGGAGAGCTACATCCCCCGTTTCAGGCTCTACAGCAACAGCACATCTGAATATAGTTGGTGTTACATCTGCTAACGGAGACTGAGAGGCTAAAAATAAGTGCATCGGCTCCCATTTCACCGGTTTTCTTCCTGCATAAGGAGGAATTGTTACTATTGATGATATTTGCTCATGCTGCTGATATTTTTGCTCTTTCTACCACAGCTCCTTCGGCTCTGTCTTGCTTCTGAAGAAATCTATGCTGGACTCTGTCCGAACTTTCGGAGAGCCGTTGTTGGGAGCTCCGTGCTTTATCAAGGGACATATATAGGCAGCCAGTCTGGATTAGCCTTGGCGGGTATTGAACCCGCTACCCTTGGATTACGAGTCGTGCACACTATCAAATGACTATTGCGGTTCCCATGTGTGTAGATAGATAGACACCAACATATTTATCGAACACGTGGATAGTACAGTGTCATTGTCCCATCTCCATCATCTCTCACTCCGGCTCACCCTTCTCTGAAATACATGGATGCTTTATCTTTGTGGTTACCAAATGCGTCGCCTTGTTGATGAATCCCTTCGCTAGTTGAATGATACTCCCTCTTCAGGTGAAGTATGTTTGGATAGTATTCCATCCCTACACAAGACCCAGGAGGTGATCTACTCTCTTCAAAAGTGCCAACGCCAAAATTAATTTTCCTATGTTCACATTCTGGCTGATTTTTCTTATGCACAGAATCGACGATGAATGGCAAGAATGGCGAATGCACCGCTTATATGATGTATGTGTGAACGTGAATGAAAACTTCCCACGGGTTTGCTACGCGGACGTGAAAGAAAACGTCCTTTTTTTTTTAATCCCAAAATTAAGAGGAAAAAAAAAATAGCAAGAGCATGTCAAAGAATTTTTTTTTTTAAATTACAAAACATGGCAACAATATTTGTCGAACAAAGCAAAGAGATGAAGAGCGATGATTAAAGCACTCCTCTTCATGAACAGCATGTGTACAGAATGACAAATACAAATGCTGAAAGTTATAACACGAACGTATTTACAGGGTCCACAACGTAGGGTAGTAAAACTTGACTTCCAATGATTGAGGACAGTGTCGTCCAGCCCATGATTGACACTACGTTTTTGAACTAAAGAAAACAAAAACATAGTGATAATTTACCAATGTTTCTAATTTTCATCGTGTCCAGGGAAATCGTATCCAAAACTAGTCAGAAAATGTTCTAATGGGAATCCTGGACGTCATTGACGAAGCAATTACCATATTTTCCACACATCTTGGAATCTGATCTTGTGTTATCACATTATAGATTTAAAGATAATCCATAAGAATCAAAATATTCCGCGCTGTGGTCGTTGAGAAAGTAGACTGCCACACATTGGATTCCAGGTCAATAACTTTCCGCCGTGTTGATGACATAACCTCGAGAATCTTTAGGATTTTGATGAAGTTCATTTTTAGCATACACCACTGAATTCCCGGAAGATGAGTACGAACTTTGGGTCAGGAGATGATTAAGTTTGCAGGTATTCATTTTCTTTTTTCTTCACAGGTAATGATTTCACACTTTACTTTTATAAATGCCTGCCAGTAGGGCCGGTTCGACCATCTAAACGAACTAGGCGGTCTATTTGTGGAGGAGGCAAAGTCTGAGATAGCCTAAGGCGCCAAAAGCTCTTGAGCCGGCCCAACCTGTCAAGTAAGTCGAGGAACGGGAAGCATCAAAACTCGGCTATCGGCTGCAGTCACCAAATTACAAATCTAATGACGTTGTGTGAAGCAAAAATGATTTAATCCAATGACGAATTTAGATTGCAAGTGACGTAGTATTAAGCGAACCGATTTGAAGAAACAAAACGGAATGAAGAATTTTAATTTAAAAAAAAATGCTATTATAACGGCGTATGTTGCAACATTACACTTATTTAGCATGAAAAAAAATAAAAAAAAACGATTTGGAAGAAAATGATATACACTAACTAATCCGAATGGTCAAATGATATTCAAATGAAAAAAGCGATAATAATCAAAGTTGTATAACTTAATCATGATTTGAAGTATAATAAAAATAATATGCATGAGAAACAGATCATTTAAACAAAGAAATAAAATAATATAATTAAATTTAGTATTAAACAACTTGGTCTCTATTGAAGTGGCGTGTCGGGAAAGAACGTAAAATTACACAAAATTTGTAGGAAATAAAGGATCTAACAAAGAGTGGCTGGGAAAATAATTATAATTTTAAGTTGTTTTCATCCAATCAACCAACACATTTTCTTTTTCATTCAATGAGTTTAATTTTGGCAGGATGTTAAAAGCTTCCTGCACTTTTGCGTGCATTTGGATAGCTTTTTCCTTTCGACAGGGTGTTTTCCATCCTTGAATCTGACGATTGTATCCAACTAGTTGAACTCATTCAAATATAAGAGCGGATAACTATTTTCATCCACTCAGTTACTACATCTTTTCATTAAAAGCTTTTGATTTCAAACGGGAAGCAAATAGCTTCATGATCTTGGATATGCACTTACTTATCCTTTACCTTTCTTTAATAGGTTTTTCATTGAGGAATCAGATGGGTGCGTACAGCTAGTTCAGTTCAGGAGCCGTCAACGCCATTGCTATTCATCCAGCCGACGCATTTTCATTCAGAGCTTTTGATTTTCTCAGTGCAAGCTAATAGCATTCTGCTCATTGGTGTGCGTTTGCTTGGATGTTTCCTTTCAGCAAGAACTTTTGCGTCTGGGAATTTGATGGGTGCGTACAGATGAATTAGAGGGCGGATAACTCCGTTTTCATCCAACCAAAGCATTTTTCATCCACACCTCGGTTTCTGGTAGAAGGCTAAAAGTTTCTTGCTCTGTAGTATGGATGTCCAAATAATCTGCTTTCGACAAGGGTTTTTCCATTCTTGTTGGCGCATAGAATCAGTTCAACTCAGTTCAAACATAAGTGCCTAAATACCTGTTTTGATCCAATTAAACAACATATTGCACCATTCATATTGCATCTATTTCTAATAAGTAGTTATAAGCTTTTTGTTTGTTCGACATGCATTTGATTAGATTTTTTAATTTTGGCAAGTTGTTCTTCATATGAGAATCTGATCGGCGAATAAAACTAGCTTAATTACATTTAAATATACTCATCCAATCAACCTACACATTCATTCCAAGCTTTATATTTGTAATAGAAAATCAAAAGATTCTTGCTCTTTGGCATGCACTTATTTTTTTGGGGTGGGGTGGGGAACGTGGTGTGGTCAGCTATTAAGTTTTACGGATGTAGGCCAAAACATGTTTAGAGGTGAAATTGGGGTGGGGGGTGGGGCACTTTTTGCCTTCCCCTCCCCCTTGCCCCTATGTGCGGGCGCCCATGACTTAGCCTTTTCCTTTCGGTAAGCTGTTTTCCAGTAGAGAATGTGATGGGCGCATAAAAACATTTTTATTCAATAAATTCAAATATTACGGCCGATAAGCCTATTTTGATCCGACCAACTATCGCATTGGTTTTCATTCAAAGCTTTTCATTCTGGTAAGATGCTGAAAGCATCCTGCTGTTTGTCAGCCATTTCCTTTAAGCAAAGTTTCTTTCTATTAGGGTACACACACACACACACACACACACACACACACACACACACACACACACATTATTATATATATATATATATATATATATATATATATATATATATATATATATATATATATATATATATATATATGTGTGTGTGTATGTGTGTGTGTGTGTGTGTTAGTGGAGGTGATGTAGAATTAATGAGGTGTTACACGTCCATTGGGGTTGGGAGCAAAGGGTTGTCTTGGACATGGAGGATCTATGTGACAGTTTGTTTAGTTTAGCCTCCTCCGGTGTCTTGAGCCAATATGAGCCAATTTCCTCCATAACCATACATTTCCCTCTTTGTTTGCGTGGAGGGGTTATGAATCAAGCCGAAGACTGATGGGAGGGATTATTTCTGTTGGGTTTTCCTGATGTAGGTAAATCAGCTGTTTCTACCCTCATTTTTCAATGCTGCCCGTTTGCAATCTCAAACTCCATGGATTTGGGCTGCCTAGTGAAAAGCGCCAGGGCTTTCAGTTCGATGTAGGGGTCTAAAGGGCTTGCTCCTAGCATATACATATATAAACAGTGGCCGTAGCACGTCTCTTTGGGAGATACTGCATCTGACGAAGAATCTCTAGTTCTGACTTTTTCATTGTTCCTAGGTCAGCTGTCGAGATCAGTGTCACTTTAAGCCGTAGAAGCTGACAAAATAGTTTTTTCCCGTGTAGGCCTGCTCCTGTGATGGAATACAGCGCTCTACTTCCGTTTTGTATCCTATCCTTTATATCTCTCCATGTCTGCTGTCTTGTAAATAGCAAGATGGCTTGCTGAATCGGTTTTCTTAATGATAGTTTTTCCCAGATTATAGCATTATGCTACTCTTCTTAGAGCCGATGAAGCTCACGATGTCCTTTTTGAGTTGATTGAAACGCGGTCAGCGCTGCAAAAGTTGTATATTGTATGTAGTTAGATTTGCGGGTCTGCTGGGTTGTTAGCAGGGCCGTCGCAAATGTGCGTTGGGGACAGCGTCGTCATCGGGGCCCCCTCTACTCTCGGAAAAAATAGCACCACCCCCGCAAGCTTTGATCCACAGTCGGTCGCCCATATCGCCTGCCTTTTGACGGCACTGGTTGTCAGCAAGGATTGCCACATCATCGACTACCGCGGATGATCCTATGAAGGTGGTCCCACTTGATGCCCAATATTATTTTGTTGGATTGTGTGTAACAGGTCGTTGTTGAACCACTTCTAGAGGGTAGGAGATAGTTTGGAGTCTTGCTTAATTCCCTGTCCAACCCGGAAGTCGTTGCTGAGTTGATCTAGCCATTTTACATTGCTAATTGGTGCTGTCTGGATGTTGAGGAACCCCGATTGGCCGAATGGTTTAAAGCGCTCTCCGTTACGGATTACTGCCATCTCACCTCTGTCTGCGTGGATTGGAATCTCGGGATGGTCAGCGTGGGTACGTGAGAAAACTTGTCAGTAGTTTTCCGTGAGTCGGTGGATCTTTCCGGGGTTTTCTAGGGTTATTCCTCCATCAGTTGTACTGGCTGCCATGTTATGTATATCTGTATATTTTTTTTTAAAACTCCTGATACATGATTTTATTTAATTTTTGTAATTTTTATTCATGGTTGTAAATTGTATATAATATTTTTAGTTACATTTTGCCTACGTGACCCGAGTCCATTAAAGAGCGTAAAATTACATTGGATCTATAAATAGATGCTGACGTATCTGTTGACAGCTATTAATAGTAATCTTTATAATAAGATTTAATGGCGCCTTTGAATTAATTTCTCATTGGCTGATGGGTTTTTGAACTGTTCTAGAAGAATTCAGTAACTTTCCGTTGGTTGGGCTAGGTCACATAAATAGGTGTTTTCGAGGCAAAATGATTAGTAAGATCCGTCATGTGGGGTCTATTTTAAAATATAGTCGCAACTGAAGGTGTATATAAGGAGGGAACTGAGCAATCAGATTCATTCCGATTTTGGAGTCATCCTCATTTCTTGTGTTGCTGTTGCAAGTCTGCAGACGTGTTTTATGTTGTACTTAGATATTATTCGAGTGGAAAAAACATTTGTTTGGACTGTTAAGTGGAAATAAAAGTGCTCATTATTAGGACTAAAATATTATTCCGGAGCTGTTGTGACTTATTCAAAAGAGTTCTGGACGATGACATCTTACGATTCTTGGCGGACCAGTACATTTCCGCTTTTGAAATTTATATGAACTTTTCAATTCTTGAGGACTTTCATAGAACTTTATCAGGATTATTTTGGATTCTCTTCATAATACTGTGAGTTCCTCTCACATTTTAATTTATAACTTTGATAATTAAATTATTTGTTACAAAACTTGTTGGTTTTGCTTCTTTCTGTTACTCCGTTTGTGACCACAGAGTCGTAACACCTATCTTGTGATGAAATATGGTGTTAAATTCCATAATCACAATTTTATATATATATATATATATATATATATATATATATATATATATATATATATATATATATATATATATAGCTTCCTCAGGAGGCCTTGAAGTCACACGAATATGACACCAAAGGCTTTTTCGTCGACAAGGATGTGCAGGGCTAGCATCTTGTTTGTATCTCATGACTCATTGTCTTGGATACTATTAGTGTTGCATGGATAGGGGAGGTGTTTTTTTGTGAAACCCCTTTAAGTTTATTTTGGGTAGGGGTCAGCTTACTGATTAGGTGGGGTTGAAACACTGCTTCTATTAGTTTGCTAATAATGATTGTCACCATGATGCCCATGTATTTATTGGGTAAGGTATGGTCTTTCCCTCACTTTTTGGGGTCACTTAACACTTCATGGATATTTGTATTCTAGATGATTCTGTCAGAAGTCTGGTAATGTATATAGCCTGGGCAGGCTGCCATATTTTATTAGTTCTATGATCATACCAAGGTGATTTGGAGCATTGTTAAGTGACAGCTTCCTGATAACATGCTCCACCCCTGCTTCTTCCAGGATGGGGAGGGGTTCAGACTGGGTACAAACTGGATCATCAAGCAGATGAATGCTGGATAACTATTAATTGTGAAATTTGTTGTAGTTCACTATATTGTGTGTGGGGGTTAGGCACTCAAAATGGCATCTCCATCCTTGCAATATTTCCTCTGGCTGTACTAGTTTGTTATTATCCATGCTGAGCAGCTGTCTGTACATAATAGGGTTTCCTGTGCTTATTGACCAGTCTGTATAATTTCTGCCAAACAGAGCTCTACACAAGTTTAACTGATGTCATATGGGGATTCCTCGATGATCCCTATAGTCTTATTAACGATCAAGCATTTAATACTTTTGCAAGAGATTTTTTTGTTTACAGTTGTATTTTTTTGTTTGGGGTGTGTGGTTTGATGCTGGTTTTATATGCATTTAGTTGTCACATAGTTGCTGAGTTTAAAATTTATTTGAAACTTTGTGTGCAAACACAATTTGATTGTATAGGTGTTACTATACAGTAGTTTCTTTACCCCTGGGGTACTGACAGTGTGAATAGAACACATACAGGCAGTTTGATTCTGCCAATCTGATGGGATTAGGGTGATTTCTTCATACATGGAGTACTGGTGCAATGTGAACAAGATGTGCAGATGGTTTG